>JBBPLL010000229.1:0-42469 GCA_038089755.1 Leccinellum rugosiceps | reverse complement strand
TGATCTGGAGCAATCTGGAGATGTCTAGAAGAAGCTAGAGGTATCTATGATGATCTGGGAGAGTACTGGGACTAGCTAGAGAAGTCTGGGATAGTCTGGACAGAATATAGGGGTTCTGGAAAGAGCTAGGATAGTCTGGGAGAAGCTGGACAGAGCTGGCCAGTTAGGTACCTTCACTGGGGGAGCTGTCAGCCTGGGAGCTCTGGGCAGTCTGTCCCAGTCTATCTACCTCTGTCTAGAGGAGGGTTGCTTTGCTGATGTAAGGGTAGACGATTTCGGGCAGTGGGTTATCGGGGGCAGTTTAATGAGATAGCAAGTCTCGTTTGTGGAGCGCAGTGTGCCTCAAAGAGAGAATACCAAGATAACAGTGGGAGATACTCACTGTATAACCGAGGGTAGTGTTGAACAAGAGAGGTCAAGTATGAGGAGTAGTAACTCTGAGTAGTTGAGGATGGACTGAGTGATGGAAGAGCGAAGGAGAGACTTCGTTATTTACCTGGGGATAAACCACCAGGTTTATATACATACAGGACATTGTTTGTATCTATGTACATATCTCCTATAGTAGGGAATGATGATAGAACATCATGGAATGTCAAGGAATAAGGATGATGAAGATATGAGTCATCCACAGTAAGATAATGTATCATCCAATGAGATGTACATGCTTATCTATGTGATGAGTAATGCAATAAGCGATAGAAAGATAAGAAGATAAGAAATAAGACATGTATTGTGTACATAAGTGAATATGTCACAATATGTGTCAGTAGTGGTGATGTCTTGTCACACTACGAGAATTCATAGAGTGGATAGAATAGAATCTACAAATCTCAACACAGTTTCCCAATCTTCGTTTTCATGGTCCCACTGAGTGTTTTCCCAGGGAGTTCCATTGATATTGGTGTTTTCGTCAATGGTAGTTCTCCTGACAGCGAAGTGATAGGTTCGTCCAGGTAGTTGAGCAATGAATTCTGCTCCTAGTTCCTTTTGTAAGTAAAAGTGAATGGCAATCAGGATGATGGTAAGGGTGTAAATGTATAGGGCTGCTAATATGATTACTATCATAAAAGGTGATACTCATGAAGAGACCAGCAACTCTTTCTGTAAAGGCAATAGCGTGTCATGAGCACGCACATGTGTCGACAGGTAGAGTTGAGGAATCGGATTGCCTGGCTTCGGCACAGATTTAGTTCTGCAAGACTGTGTATCTTATTTTAAATCAAAGAGTGCACAATTCGATTCTTTCCCTCAATGCAAGCGGGTGGCTGCTCTCCCTCAAATAGGAACTACTGACCACCAAAGCAAACATACAGAGAGGTACTTTGTGACACAGTGGAGATCGCAGTTGTGGTCTATGCCAGTTAAAGTCCTGGGACTGCAGTGCTATCCAAGCACGGTTCTTTATACTCGAAATGAGTGCGAGACAATCCCCTTAACGCTAGGGTCCGCATGTAATGATGAAGAGAAAAAGTTGGTGACACGTGTACCGGTGTCGGGTGAGGTGGGCAGTAAAGTAGTCTTGTTCTAATGAAGGCGACCCTTTGCACCAATAACGGCACTAGGCACCTCACACTAAAACTCAACGAGAAGAGGGGACTGTCGTGGAAGGGGAATTCCAACCAGAACAAGACTGGCTTGTTCGGTTGCTGTATTCAGGTATTTATACTACTGGTACATGTGCACAGACTAAGCTGTGTCTGACAATAAGCTATCTAGCACTACTATATACAGTTAGAGTGTTCTCACAAGTATGAGAACATTCTCATACATGAGGTGTACATGTGTAAGTCCAGACTATGATATCATAGATAAAAGATAAGGTCACATGATGGCTGACTAAGCAGGTCACGTGACTGTTCAATGTACTCGATGGAGAAATGGATAAGTGCACTAGGTACTATGGGACATGGTACCAGGTGTGCATCTTGTGCAATAAAGTAGAAGTGAAAATAAGGTTTACAACAAAGAACATGTCAGATGAATAAGATTTAGGAATAAGATATTTCAGAACTTTAAGACCATTATTTCAGACATTTCAGATTTTACTCTGAAATAAGATGAGTAAGTGTTAATAAGATAATTCAGAATTTTTGCATGTTTGCTGATCAGTGTGGGAACTTGAAGAGTGAGGACAAGGATGGTGGTGCTAGTAGGACTAAATATGTGGCCATGGATGTATTAATGGCTGTCTTTATAGCCTATACATCCAAAGCCAGATACATTCTGGTAACTCTTACATTACTATATCAGATAGATCGTCAAAATAACTCATTGTAGAAAGCTATGTGAAAGTCACCAGCAAGTCAGTTTTAAAAAAATTCTATATCAGCATAATATTGCTAGCTTCTCCAGAAGAAAAAGGTATAGCAACCAAAGGTCCAAAGCTATGGAAAAGGTCAAGGCCTTTCTGGATAGAATATTAAATTATCTGATAGAGTTTTTATAGTAAGTGCTTTCTTTAGTATAATATCCCATTGATCTGCCTTTGGTGTGGTCTGAAAACATCTTGTAGAATAATGAATAAGCAGTTAGCACCTCATGCATATGAATCATAGACACTCACCAAGGCATGCAGTGTAAAACAGTGAGTTTGTCTGTGATGGACAAGCTCAGGGTAAGAAGTAGTGATAGTAGGTGTCCTGAAGTTGCTGGGGGAGTAATGGAGGTAGATGGGAGTCAACAGTCAAGACCACTTTTCACTCAGGCTACATTCCCTTCCTTTCAGAGTTGTAACTCTTGTTCTTGTTGGATTCCTCTGACAATGACCAGAAACCCCTACTAGTGGCTAAGTTTCACAGAGTGCCATCATTGGTGTTAGAGTCACCTTCACAAAGTCTGGACTACAATGCAATGGAAAACATAGGTCCTAGTCTAAGGTGCTCACAATGCACAAGTCACACAACATAAACCTGTTTAATGTCTTTGCTTAGTATTCAGTGGTGTAGTAGTAAAAACCTATATTTTACAATATTAATGAATGACTTGCAAACTCCCAAAGGAAGAAAATTTGAAGATATCCAAGCCATCACATCCATTAGAATGGCCACAGCCACCATCATGCTCCAGAAGTAACGCATCACAACGCGCTCGCACGATCCATCAATCCCCTCACCCGCCTTCGCAGTCGTTCACCCTCCATCTTTCGCTCCAACACCTGCTGCGCAGGGATGTCCTTGCGCCGCATCCACCCCCGCGTCGTCGTCGTCTTGCCCTCGCACATGCTCTCAGCACGTCTCGCATGCAGCGCAGACACGTCCACGACACGCGGCGACGACGAAAAGTTGATGACGTCCCGGTACAGCATCTTCGTCTCAGTGGCGAGGGAACGCACGGTCGGAGGCGGAGGCTCCGCAAAGTCGGAATCGTCGGAGTCATCGGAATCGGAGAGCGTGCATGGGTCGAGAGGTGGTGTGGGCGGTAGGCGAACCGGTTCTAGGAGTGGCGGGAGGGATTGGATCTCTTTCAAGAGGTCTTGACCTCTGAGATACGAATTTTCCGTCCGTAGGAACCTCACCGTGCCACGGAGGGCCTCGATCTGCGGGTAGAAGATATTAGGATTTTGTTTAGAAAGGGATCGGAGAGGTAAATTACCTGTTCAAGCAGATGAGAGGTTTCAACACTTCCCTCGATGAGAGCGTTATCCGACTCGGTAGGCTGATTTCCGGCAGCTACTCAATGAAAACATTTAGCAACCTGTCACGACGGACCCCCTGAGTCTCGTACCTTGTCTCTCTGGTGGAGCCATAGCCTTGAGCTTCACGTTCTCTTGCTCGAGCGAATCCAGGTCAGCCTGCAACTGCTCCATCGCCTCCTCATACGCCCGCTCTTGCTTCCTGCCCTTCGAGACCTCGCTCTCCAGCTCGACGATCGTATCCGTCTGCTTCTTGCTCGCTTCCATACGGCGCTCCATCAGTTCGATCTTGACAGTCGACTCTTGAATGGTCTGGTCTCTCGACTTGAGACTGCGAACCAGTCCTTGAATCTCGTCTTGAAACTGTACCGCTTTGCGCTCCGCCTCGACGTTGACGGCCAAGCTTGCGCGGATTTCGTCCACACGAACGATCCAGGGCGGTGTGCCGGTGACTTGTCAAATGTGAGCACGATGATGGTCGACAGGAATAAAGAATACGTACTTTTGATGACGTTCTCTGATTCGAGTGCAACGGGCAATAATTTATTACACCCCCCCGCAAGCTGTGCGATAGCTTCGCGAACGGCCTCCCAAAAGGATCCACCAGGCCGGAGGTCCTTTGCAACCGTTGACATGGCCGTTTGCTTGGCATACGAGAGTACCGTGCCAAGCTGGAACGAGGACTTGGCACTTTGAGCGTCACTGAGGTGAGGAATGACTTGTTGAGCAAGCTGTGGGGGTAAAAGTATCATTCTCACGTTCTCGTGATTGGAATCGAACTTACAGAGATACCAAAGTTGACTAGCTCTGGGGCGGCATTGCTCAAGCTTTTCAGTTGACCTACCACATGTGCCTTCAACGCTGCAGAGTCTTGAATGACGTCCTCCAGGCGTTTCGTAAGTTTCCTAGTTTGAAATCATGAGCAATAAGGTGAGAGAGAACGTGTCGCAAAAAAGCTAACTTAGAGAGGACTTTCGCGCTCTTGCATTGGTCAAGCAGCATCTGAAGGGGTTCAAAAAGCTCGGTTTCTGGATCGTATACATCCATTTCGAGAACTACATCTTTATCTCGCAGGATGGCAGCGATCGAAGTTTTCGTGAGTCCGATAGAAGCGGCAAATACGTCAAGGTCATGGTCAAACGAGAGGGCATAACCCAATTCTCGTTCACCCAGATCCTGGTCAAATCCGCTGAAATACGAGTCATCCAGATGGTCAAATTGTGCATGCAACCTGTATACCGCATAAAGATCAAGTCTCGTCCGCTTCTAGAGTTGCGATCACTCACTTTACGATGTCGCTGACAAACTCCATTATTCGGAATTCGTCACGTCTAAGGAGATCAATATGCATATCGATACGTTTCTCCATGGGCGCTATTTCTGGGTATATGCGCCCCATACTCAAGAAGGAGGATGGATCACAACGACGAAGGATTGCAGCAAAGCGCTTGCATAAGATGGCGAGGCTCACGGCTCGACCTCTCATCTGCGACTACACGTCACTCGTGCAACGATTGACAAGAGAAGTTATACTGACCTCGCAAATACCAACAATAGTATCCGATACATCTCCGTTGAGAGACTCTGGAAGCCCATGTGCCTGTCCCACGACAGTGTTGATGAGGTCAATTTTCAACCCCACTCGCTGGAAAAAGAGGTAGCAGCTTGTAGCATCGCTATCGCTTTCCACATAAAGTTGTGGTAGGTAAGGCTAAATCATAACGACTCAACATTTTATGAGAAACGAAAAAAGCGTTGACGTCACCTGTACAATACTAAGCAATTCCTTGCATTCTCTGGCCTCCAGTTTGCGTAGCTCGAGCTCCACAGTCTTGGCTTGATTCTTGGCAGCGGTGGACTGGAGTTTGAGATTGAGGGACATCATTGCTGCCGTTTGCGACGCTGCCGTGGCAGACTCGTATTGTGCCGTTTGAGTTTGCATGCGCAGGTTATCAAGGTCGCTGGATGACAAGGTCACGCTTTTCGCAAGAGGATACGGAGTAAAACGTTACCTTTGGAGCTGCAGCACAAGCTCTCGGAACTGAGTGATCGTGCCTTCCAGATCTTGGCAGGCGTCTTCTAACATCGAAATCTTTTGCAAATGTTCTCGGGCCTGAGAGTCCTTTGAATCTGTAGCCAACAATCAGCTTCACTGCGGGCCACGCGACAGCTCTATGCGGACCAATTTCTTCTTGCAAGGATTTCTCTGTCTCGATGTGATTTTCTTCTAGTTCATCGTTGAGCTCCTTGAGAGCCTCAAGGTCCTCGATCGTGATACGCATCTCCTCGATCTTCTCTCCAAGCATGAGATTTCGCTCAGTGAGCTGCACGAGCATTTCTTCTGCTCCTAGTGCATCGTCAAGCTGGGCTTTAAGGTCGTCGATCTGCGTTTCGGCGTTGGAGAGTTTGATAAGGGTTGTTTCGTATTGACCTATTGTAGGTGGATGTGTTAAATCTAGCCTAGCCAATGCATGGCTAGATAGAGTATACCTTGAAGATCGTCGACACTCGTGATGTCCTTCTCCATTTCAGCAATGCGCCGGCGTTGTTCTTGCTCAGATTGTTGGGACATGTCTCGAAGACTAAGCAAAGTTAAAAGGGTGATGAAAGAGACGGGCATAAATTACCTACCGAATGAGTGCCTCTTTCAAGCGTTCGTTTTGCTTCTCAAGCTGGATATATGCTAGCGAAGACTTTGCGTTTGCTTCACCCTCTTCGCTCGAGGCTGCCCAACCATCAATGACATCTTGCCGCGATTGAGACACTTGCTTACCTCCGCCTTCTTTGAGTACCTGCAATTCGACCTCCAATTGTGCCAGCCTCTCCTGCGCCTCTTCCAACTCAGCCTGGGCCAACTCGGCTTTCTCTTCTGCGACCTCTTTATCGAGCATGGCCATTTCCAACTGCTCCTGAGCATCAATACCCCTATTGTCCGAGAGTTGAGCGAGCTGTTGTGCGTCAGCCAATTCACGTCTGGTGGCGATGAGCTCCGTTTGGAGTTGATTCAGTTTGGCCTGAAGTTTGGGGCGAAGGGCCACGAAAGATTCTGCTTCAGACAGACGCGTCTCGAGTTCGCGGATGTGGCGTGTATCATCTGCTCGCTTCACTTCGAGGACTCGAGTGCGCGCACGAAGTTCTTGAGCCTCGGCATCTTCTACGGTGCGCTGTGTTGTCAAATGAGTAGGAGTGGTATGAGATCCAGACGATACACACGGTAGTAATGGGTGATGACGGCTCTCTGGATATAGGAACAGCTCGTATGGCGCCTGTCGAGGAAGATGAGGGTGCGATCTGAGCGGGAGGTGCCAAAGACGCAGGTTCCGGGATGGGGGACTGCTGAAGAGGTTGGGGGAGGATTTGAGGGGAAGCGACTACGGTTGTTCTAGGCACTGTGATGTTGGTCTCGCGTGAGGCAGATGGGAGGGACGGAGCTACAAGACGTGCAGCGGGTAGGGAAGGGCTGGGTGGTGCAGCATCGACGGTGGATTGACGAGGAAAGGACTTGCGTGGTTGGAGTGAAAGCGAGGGGATGCGTTTCGCGGGGGAGGAGGGCTGTGCGAGCCGAGATATATGTGGACTTGACCTGCCAGGGGGTGAGAGCATGGACGTCCCCGACGGCGGGACTTTGACCGGGCTCGACGAGCGAGAGGAAGAAGAGGCCGTTGCGGAACGCACGGGGACGGGCCGCACTAGTCCGGTGCTGGGAGTACGTTGATGGCCCGTGACAGAACGCTGAACGCGCTGGACGAAGCTAAGACCTCGACCGCGCCGCATCAACGTGACGAGAACCCACCGGCTGCTCTGCCTCGGTTGCGAGGATCTTGACTTGACTAGGGCGAATGAACATACCGTACAACGGCTTGCAGGAGAAATACATGACGTTCTGGACGGACCCGTCGTTCTTCCCCTTGGGCTCGAAGAGTTCGATGCCGACCCATTTGCCAGGCGCAAAGGACGTCCCCCCGCAGAAGCGGACGACACCTTTTCCAGCCGGGATCTCCACCAGCGCACCGATTGGGGGCTCGACGACGGACATTCGTTACTTACCACACTACTAACGCTTAGACTGAGTCTACAATGGGTTACTTGTGACACACTGTGACACCGACATCACGCTTCACCGCGTCGTCATCGCCTCCAACAGCGAGCTCCGCAGTCGCTTCGGCTCTAGCTCGTTGTCCACGACAGCGCACAAGACCGCATGCAAAACGGACATCATGCACAGGGTAAGGCCATTCACTTGGCGCCCGTTTGCTCGTCTTGCGCCAACTTGCTCGTCTAGGCGTTGACTCGCTCTGCCTCTCCGGTTTCAGAGAGCGCGCGGGGTCAGACATTGGATCGGACAATCTCACAGAACGTGCTTGGACGTCCACTTCCACCTCTGACCCTTCATCAAACCCGACTACAGATGGACGCCCAGAGCACATTGCGAATCTTACCAACGGAAGGCGCCATCATGGCTCGGACGAGACTCTCCCAGACCCTCTTCCCATAATTCCATACTGGTCCGCTAAACGACATCTCACCTGCGGAAATCCCTCCCCGCAGTCTTCTGACTCGGCTAGGCTCTTCCCATGGCGTGGTTCAGCACCCGGAAAACTCAAGACCGCCAACGCAGCTCTAGTCCTATGTCTCAACATAGATGTAGATCCTCCAGACATAATCAAGACAAACCCTTGTGCAGTCCTCGAGTGTTGGGTCGATCCACACACCATGCCATCCCACAAAGCCCTCGATGCCATCGGTACAAACCTCCAGCACCAGTTCGAGGGCCTCAGTCTCAAAATCCCTTACAAACCAATACTAGACCCTTCGTACGAGGACCTCCGTCGATTCTGCCTTAATTTGCGCAAGCAGGCAAAGGATGAGACCGTTTGCTTTTATTACAACGGCCACGGCGTCCCTAAGCCTACCCCAAGCGGCGAACTCTGGTGCTTCAACCGCAACTACACACAATATATCCCCGTATCCCTCATGGAAGTACAAAGCTGGCTCGGGTCTCCAGGCGTTTACATCTGGGACTGCTCCGCTGCTGGTAACCTTTTAACTAACTTCAACAATTTTGCAGAGCGCCGTGATCAAGAAGTGTTTACCACTCGCGGCGGCTATGTCGATGGGATGCAGCCATACATGAACTCTCTCCAGCTGGCAGCATGTCTTGCCCACGAGCAATTGCCCTCGTGTCCAGAACTACCCGCCGATATCTTCACGTCCTGTCTCACTTCCCCTATCGACATTGCTCTACGATATTTTATCATGACCCATCAGCTCCCTAATAACATCACTCCAGATATGGTGATGCAACTCCCTGGTGATCTCAAGGATCGGAGAACGCCTTTAGGCGAGCTCAACTGGATATTCACCGCCATCACAGATACTATCGCATGGACCACCTTCCCTCGAGATGTTTTCACCCGCTTATACCGCTCTGACCTTCTCATCGCATCCCTGTTCCGCAACTTTCTCTTGGCAGAAAGGATCATGAAGAATTATCATTGCACCCCTCACACTTATCCTGCTCTCCCAGCTACAAACACCCATGCACTCTGGGCCGCCTGGGATCTTGCTGTGGATACCTGTTTAAGGCAGCTTCCTGAATTACTTGAAAAGAATCCTACAGCGGCAGGCGTTATAGCGAATTCCGCGGGGAAATTGAGTCCCGGTGGTGGGCCAGTCACTCAGCGCGCTGTTAATGGGTCACAGGCTGAGAAACCATATCAATACATCCCGAGCAGATTTTTTACGGACCAACTCACGGCCTTCGAGGTCTGGATATCTCGAGGCGGCTCTGCGCTCACGAAACGGGGACCACTATCACTTCCCCCCCAGAATTGTAGCGGCTTTGACAACCTGGACGGTACGAATGGCTCTGTGCCCCCCGTGAATGGACTTTCGAGTTCTACTAGTCATCAGGCTGATCGAGACCTGGTACCGCGCAAGCCACCGGACCAACTACCCATTGTGCTCCAAGTCCTTCTTTCTCAACCACACAGACTGCGAGCCCTCATCCTTTTGTCTCAGTTTGTTGATCTAGGGCCATGGGCTGTCAACCTCGTTCTCACAATCGGCATATTTCCATACATCTCCAAGCTCTTGCAAGCCGCGGGCCAAGATCTGCGACCCGTCCTCATCTTTATTTGGGCTCGCATCCTCGCAGTTGACCCGAGTGTCCAAGTCGACCTGCATAATACTCAGGGATTTAAATATTTCGCCAATGTTCTGGCTCTCACGGAGGAACATCCCCAACATGCTCTTCCAAACAGTGCAGAACACAAAGCCATGTGTGCATTCATCCTTGCCGCCGTTTCTCGGGACTACTACAACGGTCAAATGGCTTGTTGGAGAGAGCGTGTATTCGACAATTGTTTCGATAAACTAGACGAGGGGGACTTCCTGCTCAGGCAGTGGTGTGCGCTGTGTATCGCTCAGATATGGGAAGGGAACGACGAGATCAAGGTCTATGGCGTCGACAGGGGCACTCAGGATAAGCTAATCCTGTTGTTGTCCGATGACTCACCGGAGGTCAGGGCCGCGGCTCTTTACGCACTGGGTACGTTCATGGGCGCCAGTGGGTCTGCGAACTCTTCAAAACAGGGAGGTGGAGGCACTGGAACGCAATACCAGCTTGAAGAACGGATTCATTTCCGCATGGAAGTGGCTGTCGCCACTGGTGCAACACTTGCCGTGAAGGACGACGCGAGTCCAATGGTGCGCAAGGAGCTTCTTATCCTCATCAGCTGTCTCGTCAAGGAGTGGAGAGGCTACTTTGTGATTTGCGCGTGGATTTATTGGGAAGAAGACAGGAAGTGGCGTTCGGACCCAAGTGCACAGCCTCACGAAGAGGAAATGACCTCCATCGCCGTCAATGAGTGGTTGGATGTGTTTGGTGACGACGACGGAGCGCGAGAGGAGAACCGTGTTTTGCTTTCATCGTTCTTCACGATCTTCGTGGGCCTATTGGAGTTAACGACCGATCCGTACCACGAAGTCGCCGCCCTCGGACAGACTATTGCAGACTATATCATGGCTCTCCTCTTAGCTTCCCCATTCTACCGCCTCGACTGTACATCTCTTGATTTGCCACCCTCACAAGTCGACTTCAAAGGTGGCCCGGGCGGGTCTCACTCTCGTGTTTCGTCCGTCCAGTCATCGCCGCTCATGCAACATCCACCATCTCCAGTACTTTCCCGTCCGGGGATGACCCGCAGTGATAGCTTGACGACCACGTTGCCTTCAGGCGTTGCTTCCACCCTTCGGCGTACTTCCTCGTTTGCTAATGTCCTCCGTAACCTTGCAGGCGGCATCACCTTCCCGTCGACGGAAGACTCCCGGGCCCCTCCCTCTCCAATCCCACCTCAGTCCCGTCCTGACCTCCTCGCCGCTTCCAGACCCCCTTCACCAAACTATAATGTCGCACAATATACGTCGCCTTATTCTCGTCCCCCTACCCCGAGCGCAACAAGTACGACGCTTGTGGCCTCGCAACCCCCTTCGCCCACACAGTATAAAGCACATCCCGATTATCTTCCCTCGCACGTCATGGAGGCCCTCATGGAAGAAGACATGGTACGACTTCGCTCACGCCGAAGGATAGCTATACATGGGAGAAGAGGTGGACCTGGTCATGGACCCGGTGGCGATCTGAGCAGTCCGAGCGGCAGTATTTTCTCGGTTGATTCAAACGGGAGCAATGTCCCACTTGGGTGTGGAACTGGGAATGGACTCCGAGATGTTTTGCCCCTCAAAAGCTCGTTCTTTGATTGGTGTTGCGAGTATTTCAAAGAGCCGCAGATGAGGGTGCGCTGTGTTTCATCGTATTGTTTTTCCGTCACTCACTTGTCAATCGACCATCAGCAAGCGGAGGCGGACGAACCTGGTAGCGTTCAATACAATTACCAAGTGTGGAGGCAACAACGCAACGAGCACGTAATTTCGGAGACACAGCTGCAGGCAGCTTTGGCAGGCCAGTTGGGTCTTGGAGCGACGAGTCTCGGCTTGACTGACGCAGTTCCTCCACAGAACATTCTAGATGGGATCGCCCAGTGGCTAATCTGCAAGTCAGCAGCAATCCGCTTTGCATGACCCTGCACGCATATGACCCTCATCTTGTCATCGCGAGTGACACGGACATGATCAGGTTCGTTACATGTCTCCTCACATACGACACTATACTGACAAGTTGTAGCGTGTGGGACTGGTCCCAGCGGAAGCGATTGAATTACTTTTGCAACGGAAATCCCAGAGGAACGGGCATAACATCGTTACATATTATCAATCAGGATGTAGGGGGTATCATCATGGCAGGTTCAGGTCTGTTGTTTTTCCTTTCTAAACCCACCCGTTTTATCGAAACGCCTTCGCAGCCGACGGGATCGTACGGCTATATCGTAATTACGACCCAACTTTGGATCAAGGTCCATTACAGATGGTCAGCTCTTTCCGGGGTTTGACCGAGGTAATTAATGTGCGGAGAGGGAGCGGTCTCATCTTGGATTGGAAACAATCCGGGGGATCTCTTCTCGTGGGTGGCGATTCGAGAATTATTAGAGTCTGGGATGCGCACACCGAATCACAGGTTTTGGTGAGGTCTCAGCATTCGACCATTGTACACCTCGTTGACAGAGCCACGCTAGGACTTGGAAACCAACTCGGAGAGCCCCCTCACTTCGATAGTTTCTGGGTATGGGTCATCGTCGACATTTATTGCTGGCTTCGCGGATGGCGTCGTCAAGATGTTTGATCGCCGTCTTGAGGAGGAAGACGCTGTCGTGCGATCTTACCATGAGCACCACGCATGGGTGCAGAACGTCAGGTATCACCCGAGGATTGGTGGTCAGTTCCTTTCGGCGAGGTATGTGACATTTGTCCCTTTAGTATGTATCTGAAACGGACCGTCTGCAGTCTCTCCGGCGAGGTCCGTCTATGGGACGTACGAGCCTCCGACCGTCCCGCCCAGGCATGGGACTCACATCCTGGTGGCTTATCATGTTTCGACGTCCATCCCCAAACTGGTCTCTTTGCAACGTACGTAAAACACTTCTTCTGTGGGGTCGTCATGGGTGACGCTAGAACAGTACTTCCGCTCTTACCCCGACTAACTGGAGACACCAACGTCTCACGATTCATTCGATATCGGATCTCAATTTCAGTCCTTTGACGACGCTCGGTCTGCCTACCGGTCTCTCTGTGTATCCAACACGACCGCAATCTCCGTACATCCCTAGACTGACGTCCTTGGCTTTCCATCCCATGGAAATGTTGTGCGCCGTTGGACAGCCCGATGGTTCAGGTACGTCTTTATATATTTGCCTAGTTCACGTTCATCGCGTCTGATAATGGCTTCAGTCAGGATCACCGGATCCAAGTTCAACTAGCTAGAATAAGCGGTTATGTCTCCTTGGTAAATTACATCTCAGCACGAGTATCTTTCCTGATGTTTTTTTCGACCATGTTATACGCACGATGTATGTATCCGATGTACTATAGTTGCATCCTACGTTTGATAATTGCATCGGGGGAGACATGGCGGAACTTCGGAATTCGGATGTCAGTCCATCGCTGTACGCATGGGGTCACATCGCATCCGAGTCCTGCTTAGCGCAGGTTCCAACGCTAGAGGCCAACTAGGCATCGGCTCCTACGACGACGCGCATACGTTCACGCCCTGTCGATTCCGAAGCGAGGGACGTGAACCTGACCAACCATCAAGCTCGAGCGATTGGCAGCTCCCCGATCGCACTGTCCGAGTCGCCCAGATTGCATGCGGAGCAAACCACACGGTCTTGTTGCTCGAGGGCGACGACGGGTCTATGACGTTGTGGGGCGCGGGAGATGGGCGGAGGGGGCAGCTCGGGATGATGGGGTTCGACGGGGACGGGGACGGGGGTGCCGCAGTTGAGGCAGAGGAAAAGACAGGGGAAGGGGAAGGGGAAGGGGAAGGGTCACGGGCAGGGGTAAGAGCAGCGGATCCGGAGCTTCCTGATGATCCTCAACCACCACTAGCCGCGGCAAAGGAGTCGGTCGTCTTTCGCCGGCTCGTGTTTGCGATCCCAGTACCTGATGGTGATCGCGATCGTGGTGGCACACAGAGCGCGTACGCGCCGCGCATTGTCGCTGCTGCATGGGAGACGACGTACGTCGTGTTCACGAAAGCTGGCGATCGTGGTGGCAGTTCGACTTTGGACTCGGACTCGGACGTGCTGGTCTCCATGGGGTCGAACGACTTCGGCGCGTTGGGCGTGGACGCCGGAGAGCCATCGGACGCGCCGGTGGCTCAGAGGACTCGGAAGATGGTTCGTCGTGACGGTCCGCTGGCAACGACGGGCGCGCCGCGGGTGGTGGCATTGGACCACGTCTTTCCGCCTGACAAAACCCCCGAACGACCCCGGGCGATACGCATGCGGTCTGTCCACGCCGGTCCACGTCATGTTATTGCCGAGCTCGTTGTCACGACGCGCTCTGGTGACGCATCCGGATCCTCCCCGCATTTACAGACCGTCCTTGTCGGGTGGGGCGCTGCTAGACACGGACAACTCGGGCCGGACCTGAGCGAGGCACGCTTCGTCGCTCGCCCGACGCCACTGCCGATCGACGTGCACGGGGATCCGATGGTCTCGTGTGCTCTGGGAAACCAGCATACGGTCGTCTTACACGCGTCGGGGCGCATATCTGCCCTCGGATCGAACAAGCAGGGACAGATCCCCTCGTCACTCGGATCGAGACAGCGGCGTATATGCAGACTCGGGTGTACGTGGAATGGGACATACATGCAAGCGGAGGACGAGGATGGACAGGTGTTGCTCTCGATTGGTAACAATACTCAAGGACAGCTTGGTCGGGGTCATACCGTGGACCCTACGTCTGCGATCGACGCGACTATCAACCTCCCTCCAGATCGTGCCATATCAACCTTTGTTTGTGGGAGCGAACATGTCCTCGTTGCGATGTCGAATTCCCTGCACGAGGGCGACTCTGTCTTGGGTTGGGGCTGGAACGAGCATGGAAATATGGGATTGGGATTTTTGGGTAACATTACAGTTCCAACGAAGCTGTGGCCAAGGGAGGATATAGAAGCTTATAACAAATACCCGCAGAGGGTAATAGGTATTTGGGGAGGGTGTGCTACGAGTTGGTTACTCGCCGAATGAAAAACTATTCAGATGCAAGAAACAAGGGAGGGAGAGTGAGTTGCACTAATTTGCGTCTTCATCAAGCAGGCCCATGTCCTCGTGGATTTGTCGGATGGTGGTTCCCCTGATAGCAGCCAGCTGTACATGAAAGGTAAGTATATGCGCAGTATTCGTCCGAATACTACCCTTCCGATGAGGATCTATAAAACGACGACTGTCAGTTTCGTGCCTCACACAAAAAAATCCGTCCGACCTGCGTCGCATCTTTGGCTTCGTTATAGCGATGAAGCAGCTTGATATGCCGTGAAACGATGTCTTCCGCGTTCTTGGCGTTTGGTCTGAAAAAGTAAAATAAAGTGAACGGAAACGTCATGTCGCGGCGTGCATCAGAGTCGATGGGGTGTGCATATACCCAAGTCTACTTTGCAGCGTGTCTATTTCTGCCTGGAGCTTTGCCAAGTACTCTTGTTGTTTCTGAAAGACAAGGCGCGTCATCAAACGCCCCTAGTGAATGGGTGCACGCCATACCTTGGCGGATGTGCGTACGTACATCGTGGACCTGAACAAGATGAATGCAGTGAAACAGGGGTTAGGCTAATATGACGCGCCCGACTCAGTAAACTACGCCAAACAGTTCCTTCAGCAGGTCGTCATTCCAAAGAACATGGCTTGGAGGTGCACGGGAAGAACCAACGCTGAACTCGTCTCCAACCTCACCAGAAATGGAATCCTCACTACGGATCGTGTGGCCAACGTATGTCTCGTTTTCACACCGTTCCTAGTACTCCTTTGGCCGACCCCTTAATGATTGCGCAGGCGATGGCCAGCGTAGATCGCGCAAACTTTGTCCTCAAGCGATCACAGGCGTATGAAGATTCGCCTCAGTGAGTCCATCTCTCCTCCCTGCCAAGCAGCCCCTGATGAACCACATGCCGACTCAGATCTATCGGACATGGAGCGACCATATCTGCGCCCCACATGGTAAAAGCTAGAACGTTCCGCTGTGACTTGAGCTTATCGCACACAGCACGCTCATGCCCTAGAAGACTTGCTTCCTTTCCTCAACCCCGGAGCGACCGTTCTTGATGTGGGAAGCGGCTCGGGCTACCTGTGTGCCGTGCTTCACCACCTCGTCTCTCCATCACATCCTGGAGCTTCAAAGGGTAGAATCGTCGGTATAGACCACATACCCGAGTTGGTCGAGTGGTCTAAAAACAACTTGATCACCAATGGCCTAGGCCCAGCGTTGGACGAAGGTCGGATCCTCTTGGTAGCTGGGGACGGAAGAGTGGGTGAGTCGCCTTGATCTAGAGGTTGGACAGATTAGCTGATGGCACACCTTTCTGTGCAGGTTATCCTGCCTCTGGTTAGCGAATCACACCCTGTTCACGTTCTGCTTACCTCCATTTCCCATTGCGCGTAGGTCCCTATGATGTCATCCACGTTGGCGCTGCATCGGAGATGCTCCCTGATGCTCTCGTCGACCAGCTGAAAGCGCCTGGAAGGATGTTCATACCAGTCGGCACATACAATCAGGCTATCTGGCGGGTCGAGAAAGACGCTAACGGGAAGGTAACGAGGAAAGAGCTCATGGATGTCATGGTTAGTACTGGACACTATCCTCACATGTTTGATCTCGCGGAATTTGACGACTGATTCTCTTTTTCAATGCCGTAATCACATCCCTCGTTGATAAACTCGTTATGTATCGTGTTTTCTACTGGGACCATGCCTACGCATCTAGTATGTCCCTCTGACAGATGCAGAGAAACAAAAGCGAGGGTATTGAGTTGAGAGAGAGTTATCTTACAGGACTTTCTATCATATGTGCTGTTTATCAATGATATCTCTTCTCATAAAGTATCCTTACTATCGGACTCGAGCTCATTGGTTGACCTGTTTCATGTGGTACGAACTTACTACGGGCATACATAAGTATCTATAATCAGTGTACATAATGATTTATAAAAAGAGCAGCAGCAGTGAACGTATCCAGAACAGCGATAACAACCAAGCAAAGCTTGGAAGAACGATTTCTCTTTGAGCACGCCGTGACAATGCTGGGCTACACTCTGGCCTTCTTGGTGACAACCTCGGTTTCATCCTCGTCATCCTCGTCACTTGCGTTATCAACCAGCTCATCAACGCCTCGTTTTGAACCGACGACCGGAGACGAGAGATCGGTATCTGCGTCATTATGATAATCCCCGTCCTCGTCCTCTTCGTCCTCGTCATATTCCTCGGGCGATATGGTGCCAGTTGGCTACAACCAGTTCTAAATTAGCGAAGTATGCTTTTAGAGGGAAAGAACAAACGGACTTCGCCCAAAAGGAGAGCAGTCATCTACAAAGGACTATAAGAAGGACATCATTTCGCTGGAAACAGGCACAGCCCTACATTTGTCGGCTTGCCTTCACCCAGATCTTCTTCGGCATCCTCGTCTTCGTCTGCTCCATACACGTCTTCCCCTTCTTCTTCGCCCTATCGCGCCAGAGGTCAGCAGAAACGAACTGTGGCGAGAAGGGAACGACACGATACATCGTCATAGATGTCGCTATCTTCGCCATCATCGAGTTCGTCGTCTTCCTCCTCTGGGGTGAAGGTAGGGTCAAGCGCGGGTTCTGCGGCCATTGTGTTTCGTTGTCACGGGGGGAGGGGAGTGGGGGATGGGTTGTGGGGTGAGAAAGGGTTACCGCTGGGATTTTGACGTGTGAGACGTTCGAGGACGGCGGTTGAGCGGGGGGGAAACTGGGGCGCACTGGGAAAAATATACGGGCGAGGAGACCGCAAAAATTGAAGCAAAAAAAAGGTGGGAATGAAACAGGCGGGGAAGCTGCGGTCGAAATAGGTACTCTGACGAAGTCTGTCGACGTGACTCGAACTGGAATTTCTTTTTTTTTCAGAACCGGAGAGGGTAATATATGTAAGGAGAGAACGAGTTGTCAGGAATACGGCAGGCGGCAATGAAATTGGAAGGCGAAGACTCACCGCTACGAAACTGTCGAATTACGAGGACGAACGTTGGCGTTCGTTAGATTTCTCAGTGCCAGCACAAGAGAGGGGTCCTGCCTTATTTGGAAGTAAGGAGGGGTGGCCAGAGCCAGGGGGGTTCGCTGTCATAAGCCAGCAGCTCACGAACATCGACCTCGACTGTGCAAGTGGCGGCGGGAGCTATGAATGTAGATGGTACTAAAACGAGAGCTGTGCTTTTATCTAGACCCAGGCACGTTGTTGACGCTTGTATCCAAGAGTGTTGCTTTTTATTGTGAGCTATGAGGCCTCGAGGCCCATCACCAAAACCCGGTTGCTGGGCCGTCGTGCCAGTAGGCGTATATCGGTCTGCGAACTTTGTTTCTCTTTCTCTGCCCATCACATGAAGTGCGCCCATGTCATGCGTACTACCCCTGTTTTTTTTGTTACCGTGACTCATCAGGTGGTGCTTGATTTCGAACGGTGCACGCATCGAGCGGTAGAATGCGACGTTCAAATCGATCGGCGGGTGATTTATGTCAACTACGTTGGCTGGTATAGGGTCGCTCTGGAGTCTTGGGGATTTTTCCCTCGGGCATCCCCGGGTTTCATCATCCATGGACGGAAGCGAGACGGAAGACGGAAGTTTCCCACTGCAGTCCAACTTACATAACACAGCCCCTTCGTGAATGGAAGAGCGGGTCCGCAGCTGGTGTTGCTTGACCTGGCGATGCGGTGCCGGTGCAACTCCCCAGAGAATCTCCAGCACGCCTGTTCTACCCACTGCTCCAAGACTCGTCACGGAGCTCCAATGCTCCATGGGGTACTTGCAAGGATCGGCCGGCCCGGATTATGAAACAATCCGGCGACTGAATCAGACGGGATCGTTCCAAGGGTTAGAAAAAAACGGTAACCCTGGTCCGTTCGGGCTTCTAGCTGCGCAGCCTTGACATACGGCGGGTTCTGCGAGGCCGCCATGAGAGCCTGAAGTGGCTTAACATCTCAGTCCAGCTAATTTACCCTCCGCGAGGTTTTTTTATGGTCATGTCCGTCGAAGGAGCGTTGTCACCAAGTAAAAAGTTGTTGTAATATAATAAACGTCTCCGCCTTAACGACATTTTCAACCGACTTCCTTGTTCAGCCCATTCCGAGTTCACTTCTTCTTCGACGTTGACGACGACGACGACGACGAGGTGCTTATGTGGCAGATCGTCCGGTTTTGAACCGCCTTTACTATTTCTAGTTAGCACGACGCCGCTCAGCCTCGAGGCAGGGGGAGAATTACTGATCTCTCCATCTTTTCTCGCTGCTCGTGGCTTTTCACGCACCCACCGCACGTCCGCCAAAACTGACCAATCTGTCAACTTCCGCTCTACCTAATTCATCGATCTATCTGGGTCCTCTCACTGTCCCTCCTTCCTCCTCTCTCCCACATAGCCCGCGACAAGTCCGGCACTCCCAGTGTCCCCGCGAGAATACATCCCTTTTGTTCCCCCCTTTCTCGCATGCATAGTGCCCCCGCCACTCACCAACACGTCCATTTCTCGAAGAAAAACCTCAAATCCGTCCTAGGCTTCGCTGCTCTTTCTTTCAGAGACGTGAACCCAATCCGTGCTCGCACCTCCGTAGATACCTATCATCCTCGCGAATCACCTACAAGAGCCAGCGTCGACGCCTCTAGTCCCTCCCAACACAACAGCAAATCTGGAGCAGGACGTTCAAACATCGCAGACCTCTCTCTCTTCCAGCCACGTAACTCCTCTCCTCACAACCAACACGCCTTTTACAACACCTCCGTCCGCAGTATGAAGAGCCTAGACACCGCTCCTTCTCGGTCCACGCGAAGACCTCCCGTCCGCATCGAAGCCCAGGAAGGTCCCTGGAGCATCAGCGTCGCAGAGACGCCGCATGATGCCCGCTCATACTCTATTTACATAAAGAGTGAGTCGCATCCTTCCACCCACCCTTTTCCCCACACGCCTCGCACCTACATGCACTCTTCACTTTCTTTTTGAGTTGCGTCTATGTCGCTTCCGACCCCATCGGTACCCTTTCTTTCCCTCCTCTTGTCGCTCCTAGGCATCTTGATATGCACGTTTGTAATCCGACATTCTTTTGATGCTGTCCTTCGTTTCGTGTACTCGTGTATCATCGCTAACACCGCCGTTCTTTGTCCAGCACCCATCCATAATCTCACCCTCACCCGCACAGCCACCGAGGTGGTTGAGCTGCATGCCAAACTCGAAGATTCGGATGGCTCATCCAGCCTCCCCAGGTTGCCGATCGATGTCGCCTCCCTTCCTCAGCAGCCTTCAAAGCGCAAATCCACGTTCCTGAATACTCTCTCCCGCCTCGCATCGCCTTCGACAAGTAGGGTTGGGCGTCAGACATCCGTCCGGGCCCCGAATAGCCCCAACTTTGGGGCTTCGACGGCAGATCATATAGTCTCCCCTTCGCAAGAGATTGGCGACCCTTTTACGACCCTCTCTCCGCCGCCAGTCAGCACTGTCGCTAACGGAAAACCCACCAATACCACGATGACTGCGTTGGCTGCCTACTTGACTACGATTTCCAACGACGCGTCCCTCAGACAGACCCGCTCATGGAAACGATTCGTCCACGTGCGCACGGACGATCTGCAGAGTGTACGCGCCGAGAGGGCGATCAAGCGCGTACGATCCGACCTAGCGGCGCATATCGGCTCCAAGGGAGACGTGTCCGCGCAACCCAGCCCGACCAACGTTAGCTCAGCTAATCTCAGCGAGATCGTGGATGGAGTTGAGAGCATAAACGATACCGTCGAGGTGGAGGTTGTTTCGAATGATCTGAGTCGAAATGATCGTCGAGAGGAGCACATCAAAGAGGAAGAGGAAGAAGATACTGGTTCTCCCTCGTTGCGGTCCTTGCTAGAGCCACTGCAGCTCATCGAGATAGAGAGATCCGACGATGGATTTCCCGACGTTCCACCAGCTGACAGCATAAAGGTCGCTGAGCAGCGTGTCGACGCGGACGCCATCGCGAATCGGGCTGTTGAAGAGGAGGAGGCCACCCTACCTACTCCCGTTGCTGATACCCCAACGTCGAGAATTCCACGGTCGCATTCGGCCGATCCTGGCAAGGCTAGCCGACGGGTGCATACCTCATCGACGATGCAAGATGGTACATCGTCTGCCACCGGTGATGAATCGTCGATATCTACCACTGCACGTCGTGCGCGCAAGAAGCGTTCCCAGTCGACTGACCCCAACCGTAAGAAGAAGGCACAACGCAAGGTCCTCATTGACGATTTCGAGATGATGCGTGTCCTTGGGAAGGGTTGCGCTGGCAAGGTCCTCCTAGTGCGACATAAGACGAGCGCGGATCTATATGCGCTCAAGGCCATCACCAAGCGTCACGTTCTTGCGCACCAAGAACTACAGCATACCTTGACCGAGCAAGCCGTCCTGAAGCGTATGGCAAAAGAAGCCAAGGACCCGTTCGTGGTCAAGCTCTGGTGGAGTTTTCATGATAAGGAGAACCTGTTCTTGGTTATGGTGAATACATCTCCCTTTTATACTCTCGCTGATTCCGATTTCACTGACGCCGTTCCTTTTGAATTTCCACAGGATTTCCACCCAGGCGGTGACCTTGCCACGCAGCTTGCACGTTGGGGCAGGCTAGGCCGTGACCGTGCACGATTTTACGCCGCGGAGATTGTCGAGGGTGTGGAAGGTCTCCACGCGGCTGGTGTTATTTACCGCGACCTCAAGCCGGAGAACATCCTGATTGGTGCTGACGGACACATCGTCCTCACCGACTTTGGCCTTTCGAAAGAATTTCCCCGTCGCACATTGCCCATCACGGCACCTCCCACACCTTCGGGAACTCGCGGTGAATTCTATTCCTCACCGGGGAGCGAACCTGCAACGCCGCCTTGGATGAAGGGCGAGAAGGGTCAGGAACTTTCCACAGCATGGCCAGGCCAGGGCACTGTCCCGCCTGACACCACGACCACTTTCTGCGGCACAGCAGAGTACCTTGCTCCTGAGGTCATACAGGGACTGCCATACAGTTATGAGGTCGACTGGTGGAGCTTTGGCACGATGCTTTACGAGATGCTGACAGGAATCGTACGTTCAACTGGCTCGTGTTTTGTCACGTGCCGTGCGAGATGGGCTGATGTTTTGTGTCATAGACGCCGTTTTGGGCGAATAATCATTCGGATATGTACGTCAGGGTACTGCAAGACGAGTTGCAATTCCCTGAAGACAGAGCGATGGATCAAGATACGAAGAGTTTGATACGGGGTGTAAGCGACCAACGCCCTTGCGGATGGTCTTGCGTGCTTATATGCGCTTCATGTAGCTACTTCAACGGAATCCCGCCTTAAGGATATGCGAACCACGGATCAAACGACACCCATATTTCGCGATGATGTGAGTCTCGAGCACGCATACGACGGTCGTTTTTGATCTGATACTTGATCGCTTTTTTAGCGATTGGTCGCACGTGTACTATAAACGCTACATACGTGAGGCTTTGTGTTAAACGTCTGGTTTTGCCTACTTACACCCACCCCCTTTTCTTTTTATCTTTTTTTTTTGACAGCCCCCTATATCCCACCCATCGACCCCTCGAATGCCAGCGATACCCAGAATTTTGATGACACGTTCCTGGATATGGAGCCAGTGATAGATGACCCTAATGATCAAGATCAAGTAGATACCGATCAGGATCGTGATCAAACTGACGGGGAAGGCGCGGATGGCGAAGACGCATACCCGACACCCTCTCACTCTCGTAGCCCATCCGTGCACCCAGATGAGAACGGCATGGACGTGTTCGATGGATATTCTTTCAAGGGTCGTCATTCAATCATCATGGACGATGACGACGAAGATGGTTCCGGGGACTCGGGAGAGGAAGAGACAGACGAGGATGATATTCCGTCTGTTCTGACCGCCGATATCTTGGACAGTCCTGCTCAGCCTCTTCATGCGGAGGTTATCGCCGAATCTCCAGTGAACGACGAACAGTTGGCCGAACCTGAGCCCAAGACGCCGGAGGCCCGCCCGCTACCGCTTCCACAAGAAGCTACAGAACCGGAAAAGGTTACGGCTGTGGTCGAGCCTGCACTATCTAGCGACCTTTCGTCCACGCCTCAAGCTGCGGAGCCAACTGTTCCCAGCGTCCCTGCAGAACCAACTGAATCTGCGCCTCCTTTACCCGCCAAGGACGCGAAGCCACCCAAGATTGCCAAAGTTCCTGGCCCTTCAAAGGCTGCTGGTCGAAACACTCGCGGCCGCCGCGAGAAATCTGGCGTGGCTGCATTGGACCGCTTTATTTCCGATGGTCCTGATGATGGTGATATGACGGAGAAAGAGGAAGATGACGACTGGGACTTTATCGAAGCTGATGGCGAAGACCGCAACGGCACCAAGGGCCCGAGTCTATTTGCTCGTGGCGTCGTGGACCGGTACAGGCTGGCTGTGTTCCGCAAGGCGTCCACGCCCTCTCAACGGATGGGCGGAAGATCGTTCTCAGGTCTCTCGAAGGAATCGGATATCCAAGCGGTGGACCTCGCAGATTCACCTAGTCCCTCAGAAAAGCGCCGGGGTCGTGCGCCTGGTCTAAAGTTCCGAAAGACGCCGCAGTTCTTGAAAGGGAAATCGCCGCCGTCGTCATTTTCTGCCAAGAGCGCGTCTACGATCAAGACGTCCACGATCTCGAACGCTGCAACCACTGCTACCGTCTCGTCAGTCTCAACCAATGGTCTGCTGACACCGTCCGTATCGGCCGCGAGCACGATGGCCATGTCACCTTCGTTGAGATCCAAGGAATCCGCCATTTCTGTTGGCGATCAGAGCCAATCTTCTGACCAGTCCAACGGTGAAACCGCAGAGCCCGTCTCACACCCGACATCGCCCGAGGCGTCCAAACACTCGTCTCACCACGCCGAGGGGCCGGAGAAGCAGCGGAGCAAAAAGCTGAAGAAGTACAAGGAAAACGCTGAAAAGGTGCTCTCGCTCTTCGCTTCGCAACGTTGATCGTCGTGTGGTTTCTTTCCCTCTGCGCGCCTGGGCTGGGTCCTTGGCGCATGAGATCGACGGCCTGTTGGTTTCTCGAACGCCGAGTGTAGGCATCATCTCTCCTCGGTTTGTCTCGTCCTTTGTTTCATTTTTCTTTTATGATCCTCGATCACTTTACGTGCATTTCTTTTCTTTTGTTCCCTCCACATTCCTCGCTTTTTTTTACTTCTCAATTGCGGAACCGCTGCGCTAGTGTCGTGGCTTCATATTCTCCCTTCCTATTTTTACCTAAGGACGACACAGCGCCTTTGCTCAGGTCATAATACATAGTTGTGCCCATTTCTGTCACTACAACGTTGGATTACTGTTTTTTGCTCTGTCGTCCTTTCTCGATCCCGCTCCCGCACATCAAAACAATAACGATCTTTTCTTTTCTTTTCTCTTTTCTTTTCTTCTTTTCTAGAACTTACGAGTCGGTTTAATATTCTCCCTTGTATCATCTGATCCCCCTTTTTTATATTTTTCCGACTCTTTGTTGCAAGATGGGAAAAAGAGAAAAATCGTGATTCTTTTCGTATAATATCCCGTATCATGCATGCGTTTCCGGTTATTGTCTGTGCAATAGAAACGAAAAAGAGTGATTCATTGGCGAAGAGTGCGGCGCGTGATACGGTTCAAATTTCAAAGCCTAAAGGCTTGATTTGTTCTGTCGGTGAACGACTAAGAGCGGACACCGTGATGAGATTACTGGAGAATGAGCAACATTATAGCCTGATGAATTTTTCAAGTACTGATCCCTTCCTAGTACTAAGACTGCAACTTGGGGCCCCGAGTACCTTCATTTCACAACAATAATATCATCTAACCACTTCAATAAACGAGAAAATCACGGTCCGACCATAAAATACTCTGTAGGGACGGAGTCAAACTCCAACGAGACTGGAAAAAAGAGGGAAAAAAGGAGTCCGTTAACCAAAAAAGGAATGTAACGACTGTACTAGACGGGCCGGCGCCGCTCCGACATTGTCCATGTGTCAAGTATAAAACAAAAAAGTTCATAAACGAACGGAAGCACATCTGATCAGAGTCCGCATCTGAATCTACGCCTTCGAGGAGCATTGTCTTCCTCTGCCACGTTGTTCTGTCGAACGACTTTTAAGAAAACATTCTCCAACGTCGCCTTCTCGACCGTGTATTCCTGGGAATCGCCTTGCGACGAAAGGACGTGGAAGAGGCGAGCGAGCGACAAGCCACCTTCACTGGTCCCGTCACCGTCACCTATCGGCACTTCGAATCGTGTTGCAACGTCGTCTGTGAGGCGTGCCCCTGGAATACGGCTCATCAACACCTGCGCTCTGGTCACGTCTTCCCTCGTCCGACACGAAAAGTGGACTTGATACGTCGCGTAACGCGCGACCAGCTCTTCAGTGGTGCCTACGGCTGTGTGTGCGTGTACAGTGAGCAAGTAAAACAGTGCGCGAGAATGAAACGTTGAATGAACTCACCGAGCATCTTCTTGGATATAATGCCAACCTTGCTCGCGAGTGCAGACGCCTCTTCCATAGAGTCTGCGCAACCATGAAGTGAAGAATCAGGAATAAGAGTAGACGGAGTGGCAGGACAAACACGACGCACGGGTAGTGATCACAACTGCTTTCCCGACTGCAACGTTCCTCAACGTCACCCACATATCTCTCTTCATCTTGGCGTCGATTCCAGTAGAGAACTCATCTATGAGCACGACGGAAGGGTTACCTACAAAAAGACAAGTCGATGAGAACACGTTCACCGCAAGCGAGTGGTCAGGGCTCACCGATAAGTGCGATCGCGAGCGCCAGTTTCCGCTGATTGCCGCCAGACAGCTGGCTCGCCAATCGATTTGCATACATGTTCAACGAGGTCGCCACCATGAGTGAGTCCACATTGGTGGTCAGCTCGCCTCCCCGTCTGAGCCCCTTTAGACGACCGTAGATCAACAGGTGTTCTCGCACCGTCAGTTGGTCGTCGATAGCGGTGAACTGTGGGCAAACGCCGAGTGCGAGACGTGCACTACGGGGGGAGTTCACGATAGAGATACCCTTGATCCTCACATCTCCTATGTCCGGGATGACGTCGCCACCTATATATTCAGAGGGTGGTCAACGGATATAACTATCAGACAAGCAAACGAAACACGTACGAATCATGTTGAAAGTCGTCGTCTTACCTGCCCCGTTCGGCCCAAGCATGGCGAATATGACGTCTCCGGGAACACCATAGGAAATATCGTCTACCACCTTCCTCCCATCAAACGACTTGGTAACGTGAAGAACACGCAACGCGTCGTTTGACTGTGCGACCGCTTTTGCTTCTCTCGCAACGTCCTGTCGCGACATCTCGATGGCGGAGAGATTCTCGTCCATCTGTGCCCGCTGCTTACGCGTTGCCAAGAACCGGCGCGGAATGATAGACCCAGAGTCCACCCAGACGAGGATTCCGAGGAGGATGACACCGTAAACAAACAGATATAGGATCGGACCACCGTATCTCATGATGACACCCATGGAAGAAGCCATGACTGGCGTAGACCCATCACAGAGCAGCGAGAACAGATTGACTGAAACAAATGCTGAGCGTAACTGCACACCGCAGATTCAACAAGACGCGTAACAAATAGTCATTCGAAGGACCTACCACGCTGGCAACAGGCGAAAAGACGGATAGTGTGAAATCTGGTGGAAAGACATCAAGATAGGTCAGATAAATCAATTATTGACTCACGAATGATCGTGATTATGTGGCTGGCTTGCGAGTTTTTCGCATATGTAAGGGTAAGGAGGTAGCCGAACAAGTACAACTGAAACAAACTTAATATGTCACACCTACAACGAATTCGCATTTGCACTCACAACATAAATAATTATCTGATAACCAGCAACGGCGGCGAATGACGTGAGAGGCGATGACATGAACAGCGAAAAGCAATAAGAAAACAGGGCGCCGACCATGCCATACTGAACGAGGACGATCCACTGATAGAAAGGTGAGCGAGAGGAACAGAGAGCGAGGGAAGCAACTAACAAACAACCCGAGCCCGTAAAACTGATTGGTGGCAGTAGCAAAGACGATGATGATAACCGTGGCAATGATAACACTAAAGATAGAGTCCCAAAGCAAGTGGCCGAGCCAGAGACCGACGGGATTTGATAAGCCATTTGAAAGTTGCATTGCTTGGACAGACGATCGGCGCTCCTGCGAGACATACAGCGAGAAGAATGCAGGGTATACAGCCTTGAGAAGAATTAAGTGGCACGTAGAAAGTCGAAGGACGTAAAATCATACCATGGTAGCTCCAAAGAATGCGACCCACTTCAAGTCGACAAGGGTCCCAGCTGCAATCTGAGGGAAGCTTGCGTAATTGGCCATGATGATACTCGGTGTTCCCGTCGTGTCACCCGAGGCATTCAATGCACGATTATACAGAATATTTGTAGCCAGATTCAGCAACGTTGGGCCTGCGAAACCAGGAGCAGGAGTAGCGTCCCAAGCAACCAGCGCATCTCCCGTGTCTACGTCGATCGATATACCACCAATCGGGATATTGAGGTAGTTCTGTTGGATCGTGGAGACAAACGTAGCATTGTCTGCGATGTTTTCCGTTGACATGAGCGCGGCCGATGGTCCAAGTGTCGCTGTAATATTAGGAGGCGATTCCAGCACACTGGCAGCAGGAGTATTGTATATCGCGTTAAGGGGCGAGTCCGCCCAGTAGAGGGGAATCACCGATTCGCTGCGATACTTGACCGTGCACGACGGAGTTTGGCCGGACGGTAAAAAGACCAAAGGAACGCACGCTCCGCAGACCGCGATGACAACAGTGAGCGCAGGTGTAAGCCAAGCTCTCCTTGCAGTGAGCATCCGTTTATAGAATATCGTCAACGCTTGACTGAATGGTGACCTCGGACGCCCATCGGCGAGCACTAACGGAGGCGGCGCTTGAACCACCCGAACAGGATCTGGCATGCTTGGGCCCGGGGTATTTTCCGTGGACTGAACCAACTTCTCCCCACCGTCCGGTGCGCGGATTCGGGATTCAGATTCCATTAAATCGAGAAAGATGTTCTCGATAGACGTCCCCAATACGTCGACCGAAGCGATATGATATCTTGCAGCCTCGTCCTGGAGCATCTGAAGCACCTTCTCTACGACAACCGAGTCCTTGGACTTGAGGTGGTACACAACATGCGTAGGTGACGGCTGCGACAGCGTGCACTGTGCTGCCAACTCTCGAATATGGTCCAGAACATCCAATGACGAACTGGAGTGCTCCTTTTCACCAACATCCTTGGAATCAAACGTGACTTGAACACTGTACCCGTGACCGAGATTTGTCTTCAGCGAGACAGGAGATCCCTCAGCGACCAGCTTTCCAGGAGCAGCCAAGATCACGATGTGGTCAGCAAGAAGGTCGGCCTCGTCGAGAAAATGCGTTGTGAATACAATAGTCCTGTCGTGCTTCACTGATGTCAGCGTCCTCCAGAGCGCACGACGTGACAGAGGATCGACACCCGAAGTGCACTCGTCAACAAGCACAATCTTCGAGCCACCGATCAATCCGATGGCGAGCTGGAGTTTCCTCTTCTGTCCACCCGAAAGCGTATTGGCATTCGAGTGTATCTTCTTTCCAAGGTCACAGTCGCGCAGCAGCTGCTCGTAATCATCGTCTTCGCGCGCAGGGTCCGAAGAGTACTTGACGGAACGCCACACACGTAGTGTCTGGTAACATGTAAGGTCGGGGAAAAGAACATTTTTCTGAGGGACTATTCCAAGTGTGCCACGTGGAGGACGCTTGACACCACCTTCGAACGTGATCGAACCCGAGCTTCGTCCTATGAGGTTGCCAATAATGGAGAGTGACGTGGACTTTCCGGCACTGGAAGTTATTATTAGAGCAAGCGGTCGACTGGTTACCAAGATGGAACTCACCCGTTAGAACCCAGTAAGACGAAGATACCAGATTTTGGAATGTTCAATGAAAGATCAGACACCGCAATGACGGGTCCCTTCTCACGGCTGAACATGGAAGGAGTAAATGTCTTGCGAAGGTTCTTGACGGAGATTGCCATTCCGCTCGGGTGCGGAGGAATTGTCTCGTGCGTCTTCCTGCGGAAACACAACCAACCACCACTCGAAGGCTCCCTTGCATCGTAAAGACGTCTCTCGAGTAGCACTCCCAGATAAGGCCACAGAAATATATCAATCTAGAACCTCGTGAAAAACAAATATGAGAAAGACAAGACAATGCTTACGATGCAGGCAATCATGATTGGAAGGAGTGTAAGGTGGTCGTCTGGATCCGGCTTGAGAATGTTGGTTGGCATTTGGTGATTTTCGTAACCGCATATCGCACGGATGGCGAATATATAGTACCCGGGAGGGAAGATAAGGGTAAATATCGTAGCCACTCCGGTGCTGGCATGAGAGAATACTAGGGCAAGAATCGCAAGCAAGATGGCTAAGAATGTTGACACGACGGCAGCAAGTTGAGGACTTTTTCCGAAAGGAGCAGCCACAAAGAAGGACCAGCTGGCAAGTGAAAAACCAAGTAGGAGATGGACCACGAGAACTAGACCACCATTGGTTGCTGTAAAAATCCGGTAATGCCATATCAATGCCACGATTATCCAGGCTGGAAGATACGCTAGGGATATGCTAAGGTGCCACGATCTGTGAAGGAAAGGAAGATGAAGCAGGAAACAACGACGTCGGCAAGGAAACCTTACACGATCCGAGCTGAGTCGAGGAGTCCCATCGCCTTCATGTGACTAGTCAGCAGATTAGCCCGCTCTCCCGTGAAAGCTCCGGGGAGTTGGTAGGAGATGCCAATATAGCAAACAAAGCTACCGTGCAGGTAAGCGCTAGACGAATACTCATGTGGTATACACGTACAGGGCGATGACGAGCAGATTCCTAATGCCCCGAATGTAGCCTAGAAGAGATGTCACCTACGCATATGTCCAGGTATGAATGTGAATACCTACTCAATCTCATGTTCGTGGACTGTTGTTCGTTGGTCTCTTGCGTGTATGGCCATTCCAGTGGAGTTGGGATCGATTGTCCTGCTCTCAGGGAGATAAATGCCTGGGACGATTAAGTCAGCACTGAGAAGCTTATAACCTGCACCTGGAGCTACCTCATCTATAGCTAATTGGAGTGGCAAGATACGAGTTTCGAAGTCACTCGTGTGACTGTAGACGTTGACATAAATGAGACCGCCATCGGCACTTATCGTATAGTTGATAGGAGACGTATCGGTGGAAGAGACTGGCAGGTAATTAAATGCAATTCCGGCGTAACACTCGGAAACCAAATTAAAGTTCTCTGGACATTCAGAGGGAATGTCAGCGGGGCTAGCGACTTGTTTAACGGCGCTCAGTTGATATTTATTGAAGCCGCTGGTTATGTGGGCCATTATGGCGCTCGCCGACGGATTCCCAATGCCATTGGTTCCGTCGGCCCATATGAGAGACAAAGAACCGTCGAATTGCGTAGTGAGGCTGTGAATGGGAATAGGGGTACCAAAGCCATACTGCAATGGAGTCAGCAAAACGACACGTTGAAGGGGACCGTACGCACGTTGTTAGACTTGAGAAGAAATGTCTGAGCGACCGCAAGAAAGACTGCAAAGGGGATGAACAAAGTCTGCCAGGACAGATAGGGAATGGACGTACTGCCGTAACCAACTGGGAGTAGGACGCAGCGCACAGAATTCAGCTGCGTGAATCGTTAGGGACACTGCGACGGCCACTCGAACACACTCACGAGTTTGTGCTTGGACAGAACAATCCAGTTCTTCCAGAAAAGTGCTGCAAACTGCCTGAGAAACAAACCAAGCATGTCGAGCGTTGGATGGTGGAGTTATCAACGACGACTCATAAAAGACGGGAAGGTCTCTTTGTCAGGGAAAAGAACGAAATGATTAACATGGCAAGTCCTGTGTGAGATAAATCTTTAGTCGCCGTTGCGTACACGGTGATATGGTGTGCCTATGCTCACCTAAGAAAAGGCATGGCGGTACAATCACCGATGGGATCATTGAGGCAGTCTGACATACATCCAAATGCTTGCGTTGGTTCACCGCGTGCATCGCTGCAGGTTGATACGACGCTTTGTGTCGTATCTAAATACTGCCATCGTATGACAGTGACTGACATCGATGAAGCGGCACCAACTCGGGTGACATTTCTTTAGACCCCGATCACTTTCAAACCCCGTCATGGGCTCTCAATTGCCTGAACCAAAGGGTTGCCGTGCTCGGCACGTAGTCGGAGATCAGTCTGAGTGAGGCGGACATACGGTCACATCGGAATGAATTTCGTTCACACATCCACCCTTTTGCCCGCGGAAGTCAGCCCCCATCATAGTGGGAATCCGACGGCTGGGAGTTGGGACCTGACTGCGGTATCACGCCCAACCCGTTGGCACAGGGCTGGCTATGCCCCTCGGAAGTCGGAACCATCAAATCAGGGGCTTTTACAGACCTCGGTATGACCAATGGATATCATCCTGGTTGCCGTTATCGCACATAGATTACGGCACATAGAACGAGCTAGTCCGGAAACGCATCATAGATCGACGTATCAAGCATTAGCGATGACGGTGACATCGATCTCCTCCTTTCCAGAATTCTACAACGTCGTAAGCCGAGCTCACAAAACACGCATCCCTGACAGGTTCACATCCCCTCCCCACAGATAAACGGCGACCAGATCGTGTTCATCGACTTTTGGGCAGAGTGGTGTGGACCATGCAAAGCTATCAAACCCCCCTATGAGAGTCTTTCCAACGACCATGGTTCCGTCGCCAAGTTTTACAGCGTCGACATAGAAAAGCACGAAGAAGTCACACAGGAAGTTCGCATCACCAGCGTACGTTCAGATCCTTCTCCGTTACATCACAGGCATTCACGATGATCCCTCGACAAGGTACCCACAATTATCGCGTTCAAAGGTGGAAATACAATCGGCACAATCGTGGGTTCAGATGCTAGAACACTTTCTGTGCGTCTTTCCCTGGTGGACGTGATGAATGTCTGATATTCTGCCTCATTCTAGGCCTTTGTCGTAAAACATGCTCCCATGGATAGTCATCTATAGCGATATATGTACAACTACAAATGTAATAAAGTCTGTTTTGCAATTCCAATAAACCCTTCCGTCTGAACCTACGGTACGACCCAGGTCGCCTTCCATCCGACACCACCCTCATCCCTCTCAAACCGCCTCCTCCTATCAAGCTCCTCATCGTAACCAAGCTCCACATAGTCCACCTCAACCGGCTCGATGAGCACCAACGCAAAGTTCGACAACGCCGTCTCCAAATTCCTCTTATCGTCCTCCCCAACAGCCTCCCCTATCCTAGGCAGCTCCTGCGGCCACTTACGCATCTCCTCTTCCCCGTCCCCTCCCAGCGGCGTGCCCGGAACAGGCCGACACCACCCCGCCCTCAACCGCCCGCCCACCTGATTAAACATATCCACCCGCTTTGCCTCCCAGTCGAACCCCTCGTCACACAGCGCTTTATACACGACCCCCGTCGGCGCAGGGTACAGACCCTCGTACCCGGGCGCGGGCACGACGAACGCCTTTCCGGTGACCCGGAATTGCTCCTGCGTCCCCGGGATCCAATACAGGACCTCGACACGCTGCTCGTGTTCCAGCTGGAAGACCTTGGGCGTTCGCACGTCCGTCGTGGTGAGGATCAGCGGAAGGTCCGGCAGTGTGGACGCGGCGAGGAATTCGCGATGGACGTGCAAGCGGACGCGTGGTTGCGACGATGTGTCGATCGTGGCAAGTTGTATGACCGTATACGCTAGAACAAGGGTATGTAGTATGAGTTTCAAGGCAAGATGGCACGGGGGAGAAGCAAAGGCGGTAGCAGTACCCACGTGTGGGGTCGTTATACTGAATAGCATCGGCTAGACTCTCATACCATTGAATAGTGCCTGACATGGGGGTCGAGATTATCGTCGTTATCAGGTTTGTTTGCTATCTGACGCGGATTCAAAATAAGGACAAACATTACTCGGATTCAGGCTTGCGGACCCACCGACATATCGATATTAAATGAGTGACAATTTACTAGTCTAAGCCTTGTCCATTGCAATCGACCAATAAGCAGAATAGAAAAACGAACGAACGTTTACCATCAATTGAGCCCCTCCAAACTTTCCCGAATCGTCCGCACCCGCTGCTCCACCGCATCCAACACCTTTCCAATGTTTGCCACTTCCGCCTGCACGTCCCCCACTGGGACCGACGCCAACGGCACCGACACACCCCCACTCACCCTCGCCCGCTCAACCGCCAACTCCTCCCACACACCCGCAACCACCCCCTGTAACCACCGCTCCTTCTCATCCGCACGCTTCATCTCCTTCCTCCTCCCCACCTCCTCCCGATTCCCAACCAGAGCCAACGTCCACACATTGCTCAGCACCAACAACACGATCACGAACCACAGAATCGTCGTCGAAGACGACTGCTCCCAAGCTTCCTTGACCAGCTCGAGCGCACCCTTGGTGGATCGCTCGGCGACGTGGTACGCACCATCGAACGTGTCGTAAGCCCATTGCATCCCCCGTCGGTTTCGATCCCGTTCGCGTTCCTGAGCGGATATGGCCTCGGGGCCTCCGTTGGCGTCAGTGAGTGGCGTGAGCGGCTCGACAGGCCCGACTGCACTCGGATCGATCCCCTCCGGGATGAACTCTGCCTGATGCTCTTGGATGTACATCCGCATCGCCTTGTCCAGATCGGAATGATAGACCTTCTGCCCGTCAATCGCGGACCTCTCAATCAGACCTGGAAGACGCAGAAGAGGGTCATTGGTTGGGTAAATGAAAAGAGGGCACGGATCGAGTTACCTTTGATGAAACTCCTCCCCGTCCATTCGACCTGCGTCGTGACGATAACGCGTGTCGTGATAGAACTCGCCCACATGAGACACGTTCGGGTCTTGACCAGAAACACGCCGCCGCTCGGCACATCCAGCGTTTTGGTAGTTGTCACCATCACCACATAGTCATCAAAGTCGCAGTGCACAGCTTCGTCGTGAAGCTCGCATTTAGTTTGCTTAGGACCGACGCTATTGTTGAGCGGCTTGATGAACGACATGTTGCGTTGCAGAAGCTTGGATCCCGGGTGGATGGGTGCCCAATCCGATATCTGGACATCTAAAACGAGAACGTCATAACGAGGAATGGAACGACGCCAAGAGTGCGTACCGTTCAGCCGTTGATCCACTTTCATAAAGTCTTTCATGAACCCGCTTGCGAATATGAGGTTGTATATCTTCTCGGGCGTGCCTGGCACAACGGTCTCGAGCGCCAGTTCACTGAGATGACTGCCGTCCTTTGAGCATGCACAATACGACACTTTGCCGTCGCCTGCTACAGGAGGTTCCTTCCTCGACTCTTCCGATACACTCGCGATAGTGGAAACCATGTCCCGGGTGGACGTGTTGCGACTATCCACCTCGAGGGTTTCCTCCGGTCGTGCGAGTCGCCAGATGTTAGCAATGACATCATACGTCGTATCCCGGGCAAGGAAGGATGCAAACGTGTATTTGGCTTGGCGGGTCGTAATCTGTATGGCATTTGGAATGACGAATGCGGTCATCTTCTTTTCTAGCCCTGTGATCTCATATATAGGAATAGAAAGCTGTCACAGGGATCAGACTGCGATGCAACTCGATCAGACGCACACGTACATCTGTGATCCAACCAAAGATATTGGCATGGAAGCAGATATGATTTTCCGAAATGTACAACCGTCCCTGAATTAGAATCTCTCGCTGGAGCGCACAACCGTAATCTAGAGTCGAAGGTTCTCAGCGAAACGTCTTACAGCAAGGATGTGTTTCGTCACCTTCGATAAGGTAGTCTCCCTCAGGAATATTAGGAAAGAGTTCATGAAAATCAGCGTTACGCCTGCTGCTCGCGACAGCAAAGCCGGTGACCGGAATATCTTGCTCGTTCAAGTCCAACTCATCAGAAGACGAACCTGATCCGTCGCTGGAAACAAAAGTATCTCCATCCGAGAAATCGCTTCTAGTTAGTGAGATGTTTGGAGAACGTGGTTGAGCGGGAGAGCGCGTCGGGTTTTTTTCGGGTGCCTGTACCGAGGTCGACGAGTCTCCTCCTGGCATAGAACCGTTCACGGAGAGCGTGGACTTTGACCCAGAGAAAGGTGTCGGTAGAGGTGGCACAGGGGGCACTTGAAACGTGTTATGCATGGGTACTGCGGCACTAGGTTTGCGAGGGCTGGACACTCTACGCTTGGCGTACTTGGGCTTCGCACCGGAACTTGACCTGGAACGAACAGATTTGGCGTCCGCGTCGCTCGTCGCTCCAAATTGATCTTGTGACCGTGCGTTTGGGGAGGCAACTGTAGGAGACTCGGAGAAGATGTTTGAGCTAGGGACGAAACGGTCCTCGTGGCGACCAGGTTGCTGTTGGACATCCATGACACTGGGTGTGCCCTGTTCCAAGTTTAGGGAAGGGGGCTGTGTTTTTGGGCGAAGCGAAAGCTTGGAGGATTTTGGCTTGGGAGTCGTTCCAGGAGTCTGTGAGCGCGTGCTTTGCTTGTCGATGAACCCTTTGAGATTGCCTGTAGAGGAAGCGGGAGAGAGTTGACGAGGGGAGCCTGCGGGGGAGTTAGCAGAGCGCAAGGAATTCCAGTCGGGTGTTTGGATAGAACGTCCAGGTGTTGGTGTAAGCTCCGTCTCGTCTATTGAACTTGTTATGTCACTTGCCGGCCGGGCCGCAAGCGAGACCTCGTGTCTGTCTGGTATATGTCGCTCACGGTCCTGAGAGCGAACACGACGGTGCTGTAGCGATGCTTGGTGTACCTGTTCGATTGACGGTCTTTGGGTGGAATATACAGATAGGTCTGACTCGGTTGAACGTGGTGAAGGGGGGATGACGCCAATTTTGAGGCTGCCGTTGGAGCTGGAGGAAGTGGAATCTCCATATAGGGGAGAGGAAGAGTGTGACGTGGTTTGAGAGTGTGATGGACCTAGCATTCCTTGCTCGTCGCTGGAAGTACGACTATTCCTAAGCGAAGTTTGTTGTCCCTGCGAGTTCTTGACGAGCTTGGAGAAGAAATTGGATGGCATCGTTGTGGATGGTGGGCTTCAAGCTCGTGACGGCACACGTCTTAGACTCTCTTCGTTAAGCCAAGTCCGCCTCGGCGAACATCGACGAGGCCGAGATGTCGCACGTATGAGGTTGTCATCGCCAATAAAGGAAATGGAAACACAGGAACGACCGAAACGATCAGCACGACATCGTCCTCAAGTGTAGGAAAACTCAAATGAACAGAACTCAAGCATGGCTCATTGGATCAACTGATGCCGAATGAAACTGATTCTCGACTGTGCGGTGCAACGCTCACGGCACCGAGAAAATGACCACTCTGGTCCCTACTCGCACTGCGGTGCTGTCCCGTGGAGCTGACACCACCCCAACGACTTTTGACTTCTCCCCATAAAGACGACGGTGAGATTCGTCGGCTGCTCTGCGTACTTAAGACGACTACAGCTCTTACTCGCTTTTTCTTTTCCCATAAAATGGCCTCGAAAATGATTAGCAACTCCAAGGAGTTCAACAACATAGCAAGTCTTTCCCCATTCTAAACGATCGAATGCTATACATGTGCAGATCAACAACGGACGGATGGCCATCATCGGCTTTCACGCAGATTTGAGTGGCTGCTCGCAGTTTTCGGACTTTGCAGAAACGTTCGAGCGGCTCGGCGTAGATTTCTACGGGGTGAATGTCGACCAAGCAGACGAAGTCGTCCCAGAGGCTGATGTGCGCGTGGTGCGTAGACAGTCGAGTCCAAAGTCATTGATAGCTAATGTGTCTCAGGTACCTACGTTTATGGTCTTCAAAGACGGAAACCAAGTTGGCTATGCAGAGGGCGTTGGTGCGGGGAATCTCCATGTCAGTGAATCGCCGTAACTCGATGTGTGCATATTGCCTCAGACCCTGAACACGATTACAGAGCCTCGTGGGATCACACGTTGCTGGGTGGGGCAGATAAAAGTGAAACCAAGGTAGCTCGCTGATGTGCGTAGTATCTTGTAGAGGGCGAACACGTAGACTACGTCATTACCAAGAAGCAAAAATAAACAGCGCCAGGGTGTGCACGAATGGGGTTGTGATGATGGATCTGGGCTCGGTCGTCGATGAGATTCACCAGGATCGGTCGACGCACAGCGCCCGAGAGGCAACGTGAAAGGCACGCCGCATTTGATGTTCCTAATATAGTTAATAAAGTGTTTTGTATACAACTCACGCTCGCTCGTTTCCTCGCTTTCTTCATGCCCCTGCTGATTGGAGGTCTCTTCAACAAACGAAACCGCTCCTCATCCTCCAGACATACACCGGAGTCGGTAGCATCCTCAGCTAGCAACAGAGGCTCTACAGACGGTGACTACGTTCTTCCGGACAAGTCTCACCCACCCCAACCGTCCGTATACAATTTGCCCGCTGCGGCGTCGTCTGGCAAGTTTAGGCTGCCCTTCCGTCGCAAGGGACCCGCTCCCAGGTCTGGTCCAAAGGATGTTTCCCAGCCGGTCGTCTCTCTCAACGATGCACCCTACATCTCAAGCGTGACTTCCGATCCTGGTCACGGCCTCTCTCCCCCTCCTCGTAAATCGTCCCTCTTTGGAGTTCACAACGAATCCCTTCCATCATTCCACTCTCTTCCTAATGAATCATCATCCACTCATGTCCATTCTAATACCCCTAGACCATCTTCCATCGATGTCCGTGCCGGGCCCCATTCGCATTCTGCAGGTCCGCCAGACAAAAAGACACCAGGCTTGTTCTCTTGGACCAGAGAACGCACAAAGTCTAAACCTTCCTCCACTCTGCCTTCCATTTCCCAGACAAATTCCTCCGTGGAAAACTCCTCTTTCCATCTCAAGTCCTTCCGTCACATCAGCACAGACCCTCCTCCCGCTTCACCAGAAATATCACCCCCAGCATCATCTGATCCACTCCTTCCTCCGCCCCGACCACGCCCGAGAGGCGACAGTGTTGCCTCCGATTCTTCCCAAAGAATATCGGTTGCAGCATTCAGGGAAGCACAAGCTCGCAGCCGTGCGAATTCGCCTGTTCCTTCTTTCCGACCTCCGTCGACTGCGGATACTCTCCGAGTAGATGGCAACGGGAGAGAACGTGTTTCTATACTTTCCGTCGTCTCGGTTGCAGAACGTCCACAACCGAACAAGAGCGCCACCGCTTTACTAGGTCATCGGTCCGGTTCTTCCGCGCTTGATTCGTCTTCGGAGGATTCGGAATCCGATGATGATGAGGAGGTCGATAGCGATGGCGTACCTATCCCACAGAAACCTGCTCGGAAACGGACAATAACACGCCGTGCCGAGGGGCCTCGTGCCCGCTCCGATCTCGGTCATACCACTGCGCCTAGTTCCCAACAAGAACCACCCAGGTCCGCACCGCCACCAACGAATCAATCGGATCAGGCTCCTTTTACTCGACCACGGGCTTCTTATTCAACAAGTGCGTTGACGCCCAATGGTGCGGCGTGCAGGGCATCCGGCTTGGCAGGAGCCAGTTCACCTTCCAGTCCACATGGCAAGTCTGTCCCCTTTGCCCGGTCGAGTGTATTGCTCATCCTTTTCACTAATTTAGCACAGCCAATGCGTCCCGTGCGTGACTCGAAAGACGACTCCGACGAGTCCTCAGACACTGACTCCGAAGATATGCCCTTATCTGACCTCGTCCCTCCACGGCGTCCTGGAAGCTCAGCATCCAACAACCCCAGCAGCCGACCTCGAATGCCCACAAAGCCGCTCATTGACATAAAAACTCTCGCTGGTGGCCCACCACTGCTGACACCTATCCTGCGGCACGAGGATTCGCTCAAGAACCTCAACATGAAGCATAAGGAACAGGATGCTGAAAAAGATCAGCCATTTTCTGTTCCCGCCGTCCTTGTGCACCCTTCCTCGGCCTCCCCCTCCATATCTCCGTCTGTGAGCAAACCGGATGCCACATCAGTCAACAAGCCCGCTTCTGCCGCGCATCACCGCAGATCTAGCGTTGATGTGCCTGTCCCCAAGGATCTTGAAAATGATGACGATCTCGTAAATGCTATTCGTTTAGTCGGCGCCCTGGATAAAGAGGTTGATCAACCCTCCGAGGCTTCCAAGCCATCCTCCGTTACCTCACCTTCTGACCATATCGTGCCAACCCCCATCCGGGCACGTGAACCCCCGACATCGTTTACCGTGCTCTCCCGGCCACCTCAGAGGCGAAGCACCGCCGAGACTTCAATGTCGCTTTCATCGACCTGGCAAAACCCACCCAAATCTGTACCTCCCGCGCTTTCTCCCCAGCCTGAAACAGGCACTCGACCACGGGCGGCAACGATGACCCCTCCTCAGAATACTCAGAATGACAAGTCAGATGCATTATCCGTTTCCTCCGCTGCGCGGTCGTCACGGAATTCCTCTCGCATCCCCCCTGTGCCTCTCATCCATTCGATACCCGACTCCCCCTCGGTCAAAGAAGAATACAAGTCCGGTCGCCCACGCTCTTCCTCGCGTATCTCCGCGGTGAACCCTGTCGAAGCTCGTTTGCAGCGTGTACCCGCCTTGCCCTCAGGCAAAGTGCCATCGCAAGCATTCCAACCATCGTTGATGCCCCAGCGTCCGTTTGCGAATAGCCGTCCCGGCCGAAGGCAGAGTCCTGTGGGGAGCTCCACCGGTGACTCGAGCAGCGGACGTGCTCCGTTCACGCCCGGCGATGGCAGTGAAATTGGTGTGAAGTCAAAGGATGATGCCAGTGATTTGGGTTCTACATTGAAGGCACGGGGACATGCCAAGAAGCCGAGCGTGACGTTTGAGGATCCGCGACCGCCCGTCCGTGGTCGGGAGCGGTCCAAGACGGATCTCACACCCGAGGAAAAGACGCGAGAGCGGAGGCGTAGTGAGGCCAAGGCTGCAATCGAGGTCGGTCCTTTCTTCTTTTCCCGGGACATTTGTTGTTCTAATCAGGTTGACTATTTTTAGCTTGGCAAGATTGTCAACGGGCGTGGGCCACTGCTACACGATGACTCTGACGAGGACATGGGGTTGCGTGGCCGCAATCCGACGATCAACGTGACCATGGACCCTGGCGCACACGGAATGATGCCTGGCTGGGGACCTTGGCAGCAGCCCATGGCTACTGGCATGACGCCGATGGCTCCATCGCAGTTTAACAACGATCCAGCGTTCCTCGCTGCGCATCAGCGTGCGCTTCTCATCGCGAAACAAGCATACCAGATGGCTGTCGCGCAGCAGGCGATGCAAGCAGCGGGTGAAGAATGGGAGCGCAGTTCGAATGTCGGCTTTGGCAGCGGAGGGTCGGTGTACGGCGGCGGGAGTGTGTATGGTGGCGGGAGCGGGGGCAGCGTATACGGTGGAGGGAGTGGAGGGAGCGTGTATGGTGGTATGGGTAGCGGCATAGGACCGGTAGGCATGATGAGCATGCCCAACATGGGAATGCTCATGCCGCCCAACCAATGGTCGAGAAGCTCTGTGGCGTTCCCCAGCGCTACTGCTTCGGTCTATGGGGGTATTGGCAGTTCGCAGAGCGAATACGGCGGTGGTGGCGGCTGGGGCACCCGGAGCGTTTATGGGGACTCGTTTGGTCCGCCGCCGTCGTCGTCTCGTGGAGATGGAGCCCCCAATAGTGCTGCGAGCGCGTATGGCGGTGGGTCAAGACCTCGGGCTCGGACGGGTGCTTCGCCTCCGACGTCGGCGACTACGCAACCGAAGAGAATGTCTGATAAGAACTTGGCACAACGGAGTCGGGCGCCGCCTCCTTCGAGCTGGAAGAGCGGGCGGTAACCTTTCAACCTTTCCTTTTTTTTCTCGGCACAGTACCCCGTCTCGCCCTCTTTCTTTTTTTGATTCACGTGAACCGGCACTCCGCCCTTGAATGTATACATCCTTATACTCGACTGACCCCATTCGCTCGTTTACAGACCATCCTATTTTCTCTAATCTCTCGCGGCATTATTTTACGTTTTCAATTCTTTTTATATCCTCTTCAATCGTCCTGTCGCTTGCTATCTTTTCTGGTTCTAGTTCTTTCCTTTTCTCCGCTTGCATTATGGCATCCGACGCGTTTCTTGCGCGTTTCATTTCATTTCATTTTTTTTGTAGCATCGTATTGGGACCCGACTCGTTCGTTTTGGTTCGATCACACACGCACACAGCTTATCCCCCTTTTCATCCACTCTCTACCGACGGGTTTCGTTTTTTGGCATCTCTCATTTTTTTTTCTTTCTCGACTGCATGAGGAATGTAACTAGGTTCTGGCATTATTTATTTGAGAGAGCGCATTGTGTGTCGAGTGGTATCCATGTATCCGATAGTCAGGGTTGGTTCTTGAGGTGCGGACGGGCAATGGACACGCTCCTTGAAGACTAAGTATTTTGGCAACATGAATTTCAGTGTTATTCAAGGGAAGACTTGGTAGTACATTGACAAAAACATCCAGCTGCAGCACTGCACTGTCATTTCTTCTCCATCAAGGCCAAGTGTTCCAAGTTCCAACGGGAACTTTGCTTGGAACAATAATTCCTTTAGCCAACGAGTGGGAGTATACATTTGGCAACTGATACGTCTGACATGGGAAGACCCGAACACCAGGAGTGGTGAGCATGAATAAATCCGGCATGTTGTTGTCAGGCCATCAGAGTCGCAAAATGCCCATATGCGAGGGTCATGGCTCCACAGGGGGGACTATGTCCCCAGAGTTGTAGAGTGAGATGCCGGCTTCAGAAAAAAAGGTACATAGGCCTTGGAATCCCCATCGTACTTTGGGAGCTCGACAACCACAGGTTGTCGTTCCCGAAGAAGTTCGATAATAGCATATACGATGAACATGGATTTTCCTGTATGTTTACATGAGATACAATGACAGGCAAACCAAGTAGTATTCCATGCACGATACCTATACCCGGCTTGTAGGGGGATTGTTAAACGTACTGACGATATTCTTGAAAGATGAGCAGATTTTGATTCGTCACGACCTTGCGAAGGAAGAGCAGCGCATCGAGATGCTCAGAGCTGAGTCTCAGATGGTTCACAATAGTACGCCCTATTCGAGAATGGGATTCCTCTTTGAAACTTGTGTCATTACCCCAGAAATCAGCTCTAAAAGTTTCCAAGGCATTGACTGCACACTGGGGGCAAATACAGTATTAGTGAACATGTTTCTATAACATGATGGAGACGAAAGATAAGTAGTTATAGGGGCCAGCAGCACCGCATACCGATTTTCGACCGCTTAAATTCGAAGTCCGCTTGGCTACTATCGTTGTCAACTTGAACGTCACTGTAATACGGTACACCACGATGACGCCAGATCTAATGCACGCCATCACGTCACTTCATCATGCGCGTTCGTACTCCTCACCCCCTGCTGACGCATCGTCCTCGGTAAAAAAGAGTTGTTGAAGCTTGAGAAGAAGCAAAGTCATTCTCGGACGCGTTATATCAACCAGAGCCACGGTCCCGACTTGGACCATTTTGTAGAAGCCAATTATCTACCGCCACTAGTACTCTTTCGCGGAACACGTGTAGGACGGACTTCGGAAGCGAATAATCGTCGGTTTTTGGCTTTTTGAACTTGTAATATGTAACCCGAACCCCAATGCACCCGC
>JBBPLL010000228.1:0-42538 GCA_038089755.1 Leccinellum rugosiceps | reverse complement strand
ATCCGCAGTAAGATAACGTATCGTCCAATAGGACGTAGGTGCTTATCTATGTGATGAGTAATACGATAAGCAATAGAAAGATAAGAAGATAAGAGATAAGACACATGTATGATCACATGATAGATGTGTCATATTCAAGTGTCAGCAGCGGTGACGACTTGTCACGCTACGAGATATCATAGAATGAATAGAACCGAATCTATGAATCTCAACAGGCACAGGTCCATTGAACTTTGGTAGTATGCTCACGTGCCAGTGTTACCTACACACTAGTCACGTCGTGCTCGAACTTACCTCGCAAGTACAACCATACTTAACTGTCGCAAAGGCCTTTTTTCTGTCTTTATGAGAAACGGGGTCTGGTTCTTTATCATATATACCACTGCTGCAAATACATAGGTGAAGATGTGGTGCGAGGATACAATCCGTACGCCAACCAGCGTCGTACCTCTTGCTGCTCTTGCTATCCTAAAATACGATCTTTTGACCCTGACCAGGTAAGATGGCTGCGGATTGGCGATGAGCCTGCACGAGGGCAGCGCCTGGCTTGGAACGCCGTGTATGTGGCCGATCATGACCAGCATGAACAAAGCGCCGTGGTTCAGAACGAGGCGTCGTCGCCTTCGCCGGCGTCTCCTCATCATCTGCGTAATCTTCTTGCTCGACGTGCCGGGGCCGGCGTTGTTTGGTAAATGATACATTTGCGGATCCCTTTTGTGAGATTCTTCCAACTCCGAATTTGCTTTTGCTTTTCTTGTCCCCATCTCCTTTTTGATTTCGGGGACCACCGCCCCGTCGAACAGCGTCGGGAGAGGCGTACTCGACTACGAGGTCGCGTCCGTTCAAGCGGTGATTTCGGGGGTTCACAAGTGCCTCAGTAGCATGCTCGGTGCTCGTAAAGTCGATAAAAGCGAAACTAGTTTTCAGTGCCGCCGTGTGTATGATACGCATAAAAGCGTAAGTGTCAGCGAGAACGAAAATATAAGACATGATGCTGACCCTTTGCAATTGCCGCTGTCTTCAAACGTGCCCATACGGATTTTTCGTATCCACAAGTCTTTTGATTTTGCTGCATCTTCATTCCCATCTCCATCTCCATCTTCGCATTTCTGTTTCCCTGCCTTGATATCAGCTCCCTTTCCCTTCTCCGTAGATCTCCAATACCGATGCGCCTCAAACAACTCCCGAATGGATGCCTCTGTTGTCCCAAATCCTAGGTTGCCCAGAAACAGTGTTTGCGCTGGCGGTTGCTTCTGCATGCGTAGTATCTTCAGCGCCACCTTGGGCAGACCCTTTCCGTTGTTCGTCGTGGCGTTTTTAACCTGCCCCTCGCAGTCTCCCTCGGTTTCGCTCGTTTTAGCTTTCGCAGGTCGCCCAGTAAAGTTGTCCCCTGTAAAGATACGGAAACGTCAATCGTCTAACAGTGACAGGAGTGCTGGAAGAGACGTACCATCTTTAATGAGCAAGTTTCGGCCGTCAAGTTGACCCTCAGAGAGCGCGATCGCAATCACTTTTGCTTCTGGAGTTTCGAAATCGACGTATGCGAATCTGGTCATATATGGTCACACAACGTCGTCCATACAGTAACAAGCATCCAATATCCTACTTCCCAATGGATACATGAAGAAGAAGGGTACATGACAAGGGGAGAGAAACGCAGGGACAATTCGAAAGAAAAAAAAAAGAGAAAAGCACACACCCCATGTTCTCGTTCTGAGGGCGTCTTATCGGCATGTGCACCCGCGTGATCGTGCCGACGCCATCAAAGAACCCTCGCAATGTCTCTTCGGTCGTGCGATAGGACAGGTTCCCGACCCATACCGAATTTTGACGTTTTTGGCGTCGGGGATCATCTGCAGCGGGTACACCTTTGGTTGGGTTCGTGTACTTGGCCTTGGTCCCGGCGTTGGCTCCAGCATGGACGTCCGACGAGGAAACACCGGCGCCGTCGTCGAACTTGCGTTTTTTTCGAGGTGACTGAGACTCTGTTTCAGCCTCAACCTCACTGCGTTTCTGCTTTTTCTTTTGTCGCCTGCGTTCAGCGTGCGAGAGGACGGGTTCCTCTATCGGAGGTGGAGGTTGCGGAACGTCAGAATCCTTTTCACTTGCACTGCTTGCATCTGATATGTCTTCGGCGACGGAACTGTCTGATGGTTCAGGAATGGCTTGTTTTCTCTTTCTCTGTGAAGCAGATCTAGAGGAGCTGCTGGATGTGGACGACGAGAAAGACATTGACTTCGAAAACTTGAACGTGGACAACTGACATAACCAACACGTGATGCCAGTGCAAGCAGGATTCTAGTAGCTTTCCCTTCTGCTAGTACTACAAACTCCACGAGGGAACACAAGTTCCTAGGCGTATGTTACAGTCTGGATTTAATCATATGTTTCACGCTATCAGGGTCAAGTACAGATTGGGGGTAGGGCAGCTGGGCTGTCCTCATATGTTCATATGCCCCGTCGACGACAAATACTTGACCTGAGATGTATGATGCTGCATCACTGAATAGGAAAACCGCGGCATTTGCAACATCACTCAAGTGGCCGATGCGACCCAGGGGATACGGCTTTTCCTTCCTATCATTTGATTGATTAGACAGCCGGGACATGCCTTCAGTATCTCCGATCGGTCCTGGAGCAATGACAACGGAGCGCACTCCTCGAGGACCTTCTTCGACCGCTAGGACGGCGGAAAGAGCATCTACACCGGCTTTAGCAGCAGACACATGAACTTGATAGGGTGTCGCTAGAATGGCATAAATAACTGTACGAAGAAGGACAACCTACTATGCACCTTTATAATGCAACGTTACGCTGACGTGCATATACGTGCCGTGCGATGCACGGACGTGGGGTAAGGTGGCCTTGATGGTGTTAAATGTTCCGAGCTATGACGCCAGCCTCTAGTAATGTGTCCACCAATGAAAAGTGAACATACGGTATCGATTTCCACGACGGTTTTAAATGCATTTTCCGACATCCCTGAGATGGACGCGAGGAAATTACCGGCGGCACCTAGCCCAGACGATGACATCGGCAAGCTCGACGAACAAAGCACATATGCCCACTTACCACAGATGACGAAATCAATCCTCCCAAATTTCTCGATTACCTTGGCGACTGCATCTCTGAGTTGTTGAGGTTGCCTCACGTCGGCCTGCGCAGCCATGCACGTCTGGCCGGTGGCCCGCGAAAGTTCATCAGCAGTCTTTGTAAGTCTCTCTAGGCTAATTATGGCTGGTTAGCTGGATGAGCCAGCTCAAAAGGAAGTACCGACTCACTTTCTTCCTAAGATGATGGCACTAGCGCCATGTCTCATCTTTACTGTCTGTGAGTTCGCGGTTTCGCAGACACAGCGCGGAACTTGGACGTACAATGGCCTCTGTCATCCCCTTACATATCCCAGATCCCCCTCCCGTGCAGAACAAGACCTTTCCTTTGAAGATATCTGGTTTAAATACATCGACCGAATTCCCTAGGGCAGAAACAAAAGGCTGAGGTGACATGGGGTTTGCGGTGAAGAAGTCAGCTGCAACCGGGTATGATCCCAACCCGGAAGGCGATGCGGGGTTCCCCGAAGCGGGCGGCCGTCCGGAGAACAACGACCAGACACGAAGATACGATTACTTAGATCAGTGCACAGGATATACAACATTAGTATAATCTAAGATATCTCCGTCCGAAAGAGTCTGTAGAATGACACACTCCATATACGCTCTGTCCATTGTCCTACTTACCTCGCCAAGGAATCCCTCCTCCGCCCCGCCTCTTCCAGCACGCTCTTCGGTCCTCGCCTAGCCATAGCCCACACAAAGACTATGACAATGATCGCAAACTGCAACCACAGCCAAATCTCCAGCACGAAAGCCACGATACCCCGCTGTCGTGGCGCAGGGGACGACGCATCCTCGCTCTTTGATCTTTTTACAACAGTCGAACTCTGCGCGGAATATCCTTCATCGTCCCGCAAATCCAACGTCAATGCAAGTTCAGCCTTGCTCCGATTCACGGTATCCACAATTGCCTCGAAGGCATTGGCGAGCCGTTCAGGGACAGGTGTCGACGGTCGACTCTTGTCAAGGTTGTCAGATTTGCCAGCAGGTATAAGTGTCCCGTTAAATCGCCCTTCCTTCCAGTGGGCAGCCCGCATCCGTATCGTCTGTGACTTTCGACACTGCTTCTCTGCAGGCGTGGTCGACTGCGAATCTAGCTCGTTCGAGAGGCTAAGGCGCTGAGTCCCTTGCCAAAGTCCACTTTGGATGTCCGTATTTCCTCGAGAAAACGGTGTAGTTGCTGGCGTGAACACATCGATGGATCGCCCCGATTCGCGCCGTGTATGCATGCCTGAAAACGACACTGTGGTACTGGTACTTTCAACAGTGGGAATGATCGAGGTCAAGCTGACAATGCTTGAGGCCCGGAAATGATGATTACCAACACTCCCGTCTTGTCCTACCCGATCATCCCAGTTGCCATCGAATGCAGCACCCAGCTCACTGTCGAGCGTTGGACGACGAAGATCATCTTCAGTGGCAGGGGACACTATCCCCACCGAGCTCGGTGTCGGAATTGGTGACGGGGAGCGTGAGGACGTGGTGGATGTGTTACTTGGCTGAGGAACGAACGGCACCGGGGGTAAACCGGGAATCATCATATCAAGTACCGACGTCGCGGTTTCGGAGACAGGCGAGCTCGGAGATGAGAAATCACCTCGAGGCGAGTCGAAAAGACCGACAACCGAGCGCCGCACTCTGGGGTGGGCAATGATAGGAACATGGTCCGCAGGAAGAGGGTGCTTCAGGCTACTCTGCATGTTTACATCAATACCGCCCGCAAAGTCGATAGAAGCATCGGCTGAGAGGGTACGACGCAAACTGGCAAACCGAATAGTTTCGTTCGCTTCGTTATCTCTAGTGCTCGGGCTCTCATCGCTTTCCTCGGCTATCCACTCAATGCCTTCTCCGTCCCCTAGGCTCTCGTACGCAAGACGGAGACTCGTTGCATCTTTCTGCACTGTCTGTAACTGAGAAACCGTCCGTGCCTGCTGCTCAGTGATCTGAGTATTGGTCTCCTCGAGTTCCTGTATCTTGAGGAGAAGCTGGGACACGAGAGCATATTCGTGAGTCAAAGCCACTGGTGACGCAATCGGCGCAGGGGGTTGGAAATGGTGTGAGAGGGAGACGGATCGTGAGAGCCCGGGAGGCAAGGTCACCCTTCTTGATCGTTCCTCAAAGGTATCTTTATCGACGCGAGGTCGTGGAACGACAGCTTCAGATATGTGCCTACGTCTAGGCGTAAATCTGTTCTTTGAACCGAGTTGCACCGAGAGTGCGCCGCCAGGGGCAAAATCCTTTACTTCAACTTCCTGATCTCCATGTTGTGACTTGCTTCGTAGTGCACGCAATCTCTCCTCTCTCTCTCTTTTCCTTCTCTCCGTTTCCTCGTCCCTCAGAGCAGCGCTTTCACTGAACACTCTGGCCTTCTTTTCGAGCTCATCGCTTCTTGCGCGAGTTTCATCAAGTTCGTCTCGAAGGCCCTGGATTTCCTTCTCCAAATTCCGAAGCTTCTTTCGACCCACTTGATCTGATTGGATAGACTCGGCTTCCAGCTTTTCCAGCTTCGCGAGAAGCTCGGCATTCTGATCCGACAAGAGGGCCAAATCGGCGGGGGAGACAGAGACACGGCGACAATGAGGTCGAGGACGGGGAACTAGTAAGCTCGAAGACGTGCGCGACTCGTCTGCACTATAATAGTGTGGGGATTGCGGTAGCTGAGGATCGGATGACGTGGGAGAGGGAGTGGAAGATGCCACCGGAGGAGACGATCCGGGGGAAAGGGGAAAGCGGGCCAGTAGTGCCTGGTGCCTACTCTTCAACTGTAGATTGTTCTCGTACAGGCTCTTACAGACCGCACTGGTCATAGTTAACTCTACATATGTTGCACGTCAGAGGTTTTCCACATGGAGCAACTCTGGAAGCTGGGACACCCACCGAGTTCCCGATCTTTGATGATTTCGTCGGCCTTATGGAGGAGATCGGAGAGCTCTTCTCTCGATTGATCGTTCCAATTTTCCGACTGCGCGGATAAAGAGAAATGGGCCCAGTCACCCCGCAACGATCCGGCCGATAACTTCTCATGGTCATTCGGAGCGTTGGGCTTGGGTGAACCGTCGTGCAGGGATGGACGGTACGGAGGTGGTGGTGACGACTTGATTTGGGAAGAGGCGCGCCTTGACTTTGCTGGAGGCCGAGGGCGCGGGGTGATTGAACCAGCCAGCATCCAAACGAGTGAGGTGGCAACGAAGATTCAAGTTGTAACAGGGAAAGCAATTAAAACTTATTCACAGCGTACAAGACGACGTGATAGGAAGAAGAAACGCGAGGTCAGAAGTACCGAATGGGCATCAGACTGAATCAAAATAACCGCAGCGAGTGGATGCTGCCAGCAAATATCCAGTCAGTGCCTTGCAAAGTTTCATGTGGTTTCGGTCGGATTTCGTAAGCTCGGTTGGTGACCTATTCGGGCGCTCACAGCTGCAACGGCCGCCTGGCGAAATGGCATCGCGTCTGACTACGAATCAGGAGATTGCAGGTTCGATCCCTGCGGTGGTCATGCACATATTTTTCTCTTAAGAATTGGCTTTTTGTCTTGCTGAACAGCGAGTCAGATTCTCGTCCATTGAGTTTTGCACAGCTAGTTCGGGTTATTTTAGGGGTGCATTCTCACGAAGAACGACGCAACAAGCGCTCCAATCCATGCGTTCCACGCCTTGTTCACTTCCTGGTACTGCATGCGGTCATGGCAGATGTTCGCTGCGCCGTGCCTTCAAGCACGGGCCAGTCTCTCCCCTCAAACTCGGACCTGGACTCAGACTCAGACAATTCACTGTTCGATGAGCCTCCCACTCTATCAACTCCTGTGGCGATGCGACGTGTCCCACCCATCTCAGGACTCTTCCTTCCACCTGTCCTCATTCCCGTGCAGCTAGCGGCTCATATCACACGCGAATGCATGCGTCTGTATTTTGATGGCAGGGACGTCAATCAGATAATGCTCTTTGGACGTACCATGACAGCCACGGACCGAGAAGAAGAGGACCTGGATGCCAGGATGGGAAAAGGTCTGCCATCAGTCTTGATCGAGCTGCTCCACAGGTTATCTGCGTTGTTGCAACCCTCGATCCCGGGCGATCTCCACGATCATCTTTTTCCGTCAAAGGGTGCGCCGCCGCGTGCACGCCAAGCAATCCTTAATCTTTATCGTCCCGGAGAAGGCATTACACCGCACGTGGACTTACTGAAGAGATTCGACGATGGGATCATTGGGGTCAGCCTATGTGGAAATTGTGTTATGACATTCGAGGAAGCGGGGTATTCCGCCCGAGGCTCCCAGAAACGCAAAGGAGAGGACGATGGAAATAAGTGGGATTTGTTCTTGCCAGAGAGGAGTGTGTTGGTGATGTCAAAAGAGGCACGGTACGATTGGAAACACGGGATACCAGGAAGGACACATGACCTCGTCGAAAACGCGAACGAAAACCACGATCCCTACCTAATCAAAAGAGGCGTTAGATTAAGTGTTACCTTTCGTTGGCTGCTCCCAGGCGCCGACATCGTTGGTGGGCCAGAGGCATGAGTCCTATTTTCATCATCACGATTCTCGAGGGTAATCCGGAATTCCGATTGCACTGTACGGCACTAGTGGTAGGCTTGTAGGAAAGGAGTGAAGATTAATTATGTCCAACACGCAGAGCATCCTACATGCGCAAGTTGCTTCTATGATTATTGCCCATGCATGTCCTTCGAACAAACGTGAATCGTATCATCTGCTTACTAAAACCCACCACGCAGGGCCAGGACAAGGTGGAGGACCGATCCAGCTGCAATATTGAATTCCTTTGCGGTTTTATCATCCGGCCTGTAGATAGATTTGTCAAGAAGACGACGGGATGTACGGGAACAGCCTCACATCTGTCTTCCACCAAAGATCAACCTTTGTTGTGGTGGTGGCACACCGGACTGTTCCTCGACCTTCTCCTTGATCCGAGTAATCTATGACGGATGAGAAGTAAGCAGCAGTTTAACCAAAGCAAATCGTGACTTGCCTTGTCCTCTGGATCGATGTCAAGTTCAATCTGGACGCCGCTCGGTGGGATAGGGTCCAAGCTGAGTTGACACACAACTTACCTCTTTTCCAGTCAGCGTCTATGAATGTAGCGAACAAATATAGGATTGGACGTCATTTAATTGAGAGCGGCAGACGCACCTTAACTTTGATCAACATCTTTCAAGTGGGGGAACGCAGGCTAGTCTAACGGCTGAGCGATGGTGGATTGCTGACTAAATCATCGCCACGTGGAGTTTCTCGCGCACCGGGAGTGGTGTCGGCATCCAACTCCGAGTCGCCGGACCGTCGTGGTTGAACGTTGAAGCTTGAACGTTTGAACTCCCAATGGTTTCGGATTGAAACTCTATCATGTTCATTACTTGACACTATGAATTCATTTAGGCTTTCTGTGCGACCGCTCTCCACTTTCACTCAGAGTCTCAGACGACCAGGTGGCTTCGTTAGACACTGCCACTGAGTTCACGTGAGCCGTGCAAACTATTGGGATCATATCTGATCATCTTCCATCACTGAGAAGTTCCCTTTTCGAGCAGTCTCGGGGTTCACTCTATCCACAGTACTTATATATGATGCTACACGACCAACTTCAGGTTCACGTAAGTAATATCATCCGAGAGGTTAGTACGCTCTAATTTAATTACAAAGATACTCAGGCTACCCCGGGCCCCGCAGGTGTCAATCATCCACTTCGTGGGAAACGCATCTTCAACTTACCGTCGTCACGCTATTGGGATGGACAACTCACTGAGCAGTAGGCAGCGCGGTTATGCTCCATTGGAAAACAACGATACAATCGTGTCTCGGCTTGCACAGCAGGATAGGATTCCTTGGTACCACAAGCCCAACCTTCGACTTTTATATCTCTTGATGCTTCCAACGTGTATCGCAGTAGAAATGACGAGTGGGCAAGTGTTTTTCTATTGCGTGTTTGACGGGGTGCGATTGACGCCGACTCAAAGTTTCGACGCGTCCATGATAAATGGCCTACAGACCGTGTCCTCGTGGCTTGAATGTGACGCAATCTCTGCAATCGGCGGTGTCGTATGTTGTTGACTCGCACGACAGATTATGATCATCCTCGCTCCGCTTCTTTGGGACTCATGGCTTCCATGTATTCCTTGGGTTGTGTCACTGCTGTTCCGTTCGCCCCCACCCTTATCGATAAAATCGGGAGACGTTACCCGATATTGTTCGCTGGAATAACATCAATATTTGGGGGTATTCTTCAGGGCTTCGCTTTGAATTGTGAATCACTCGACGCGTTTCAAGCTTCGGAACGCTTCTAACCATGAAAACTCGACAGTCACAATGTTTATCATCGCTCGCTTCGTTCTCGGATTTGCCAATGTCTTTTGCATAGTAGCCGCATCCTCTCTGGCCGGGGGTAAGTCAAAGCGATTTTAATGTATCTGTCAGTTTGTTAAAGAGTATGAAGAACTCTCACATCCCAAGGAGCGAGCTGTCATGGGTAGCCTGTTTTTTACCTCTTACGACCTCGGTGAACAATTGAGTTTTTTTTTGCATCAGGATTCAGAAACTAATGCCTCCTAGGTGCTATGGCTGCTGGCACGGCAACCCTGTGGACCTTTGCCATGAACAGTAATTGGGGGTGGAGGATTCCGTCATTGCTCCAAATAGTGCCTAGTCTCCTTCAAGTCTCCTTCATTTGGTTTGTTCCAGAGTCCCCTCGCTGGCTTTTATCTAGGGGGAGAGGGCACGAAGCATTTGCCATTCTTGTGAAGTATCATGCAGAGGGACACCAGGACTCAGATTTCGTCAAAGCGGAGTACAACCAAATGGAGCAGGCGCTGGAAGCAGAGCTGAGGATTGCCTTAATGAACCCGGGGGAAGTGTTGTCAACGCCAGGAATGCGCAAGCGGGTTATAATTACAACCTTCCTCGGCTTGTTCGTCCAGTGGTGTGGAGTCGGATTGATTTCGTGAGGCTTGTCATCAACTGACGTTCGTTCAGCTATCCGCTTACCGCTCTAATAGAAGCTACCTCTCCTTGATTTTAGATGGCATTGGTATTCATGATAACCGAACGAAGAACGTTATAAATTTGGCGAAGTATTCGTGGAGCTTCATGAATGCTACAGTTTTTGCATTTACAGTGTCTCGATATCCTCGACGGAATGTATTTCTAGTAGGTATTCTGGTCTCCGACTACGCCTGATTGAGTTCTCCTAATCATTTTATAGGCATGCACCATTTCTCTCTTTATCGTGTTTGCTGCTTGGACCATGGCCAGTGCAAATTATTCACTCACGCATAGCAAGGTCTCCTCTCAAATCGCTATTGTGTGAGACTGAAGTTCACGACAAATATTCCTGATTTCACACAATATTCTTTAGGCTCATCTTTGCGTATAGTCCGGCATACAACCTAGGATTCACTGCCTTAACATATAGTAAGTATATGGTACACATGTCATCTTGAACCACTCTTTCTGACGAAAGCAACAGCTTTCTTGGTAGAACTTTTTCCATTTTATGCTCGTGCCAGGGGTATTGCTATTTACCAGTGGTGGACCCGTACCGCTGGATTCTTCAGCGACTTCGTTGATCCTATTGGAATCGATGCCGCAGGTACGTTCATCTATTCTACGCATATCAATCGTAACTCATGATGCAGGATGGGATGATAGGTTGGAGATGGTATATCATGTAGGCTTTGCATTTTTGGACGCAAAAGAACAAGGGTTAAAATATTATTATTATAGCTATTGTGTGTGGAATGTGTTCCAGGTCGTGTTTGTCTACGTCATGTTTCCTGAGACATCGGGACGCACGCTCGAAGAGTTGATATTCTGTAAGCATCATCGCCTTCCCTGAGAGATATGTTTACAGTTTGCTCGTGATACCCCAACAGTATATGAGGAAGATCGAGAAGCATTCGGGTGCGGCGAGGTCGAGAGACTATCTGAACGCACAGAAACTGGAGCGTATGGTACCATGGAGAGATAACGAGCGCCGCCATGGTTTGACCGTTGGCCTGCAACGTGACAGTATTTTAAGATTTCTTTGGTCCTTCCAAGTTCACGAGATATGTATACTATAGCATGGCAATGGTGGGCCTGTACAGGGTGGGGATTTAGAAGAAAAAAGAAGATCGACGGCAAGTCTACTTTGTAGCAATAAGTAGATGACTGCAAAGTTACCACCCGTTTTCGGATGCATTTTTACCGAGTGTAGTAAGTGAGACTTGGCAGAGCGCCATACTTACTCACGATCCACCTTTTAGGCTTACTAGTCTACCACGAGAAACTGCTTAGTACTCTCTGCCTAATTAGCACCGCAACCTCCCGCTGCGAAAGCCCAGTTCCGAGTGAACTCTACGGAAAACGCGAGCGAGTGTGCTAGGCGTAGGTCATACTAGGAGTTTTGTCCTTGTGTTGCCGCCGGAATGACATTACGGAGGGGCTCCCATGGGAGTTACTCTCATACGGAGAACAACGACAGAATTGTCTCTCGGCTGGCTCAACAGGACAGAGTTCCGTGGTATAGAAAACCCAACCTCCGACTCTTATATTCTATGATGTTTCCGACATGTTTGGCGGTGGAGATGACGAGTGGGTGAGCACTTCCTGCGTATTCAATTGTGCACTCTTGAAACACGTCAAAGCTTCGATGCATCCATGTTGAATGGCCTCCAAGCTGTGCCCTCGTGGCTTGAATGTGAGGTAGTCCACGTTTCATATTACTAAGTATAAGCGATTAACTCGGACGGCAGATTATGGCCATCCTCATTCTGTACTACTTGGTCTGGTATCTGTCATGTATTCTCTGGGTTCCATCTTTGCCGTTCCGTTCGTGCTTTCTGTTGTCGATTCCCTGGGGAGACGACGTTCAATATTCGCCAGGAGCATACTGATGATAGTTGGTGGCGCTTTACAAGGAGCCGCATTGGATAGTAAGCAGCTGACGCTCTTCAGAACCTCGAACAATCTCATCCCTCGAAACCCTAGTCACGATGTTTATAATTGCTCGATTTGTGCTCGGGTTGGGTATTGTTTTTGCCATCGTTGCTGCCTCTTCTTTGATCGGAGGTGTGTCATACTGCCTCTGACTCTTTTTGCTTGTTAGTAACGAATTCATGAAGAGTTATCGCACCCCAAAGAGCGAGCATTCATGGGTTCGCTTTTCAACACCTGCTACTGGATTGGTGAGCGGATATTGTAATTGACTGTGTCGAGGAATTGAGCCAATCCCTCACAGGCTCTATTGCTGCAGCTGCAGTGACTCTTGAGACGTTTTCCATGACGAGTAACTGGGGATGGAGAATTCCTTCGTTTCTCCAGGTGGTGCCTAGTCTGCTTCAAATTTCCTTCATTTGGTTCCTCCCCGAGTCTCCTCGTTGGCTCATTTCGAAAGGAAGAGGGGATGAAGCATATGACATTCTTGTGAGATACCATGCAGAAGGGGATGAAAACTCGGATTTCGTCCAGGCCGAGTATGCTCAGATCGAACAGACTCTACGAGCAGAACTGCAGGCCACCAAGATGCGCTGGAAAGAGACTTTGTCCAGTGCAGGAACACGAAGGCGGGTCATCATCGGATCCTTCTTGGGTCTGTTCACTCAGTGGAGTGGGAATGGGCCGATTTCCTGAGTCGCGCCAATAAAAAATTCCCCGTCGGATCGTTTGTTTATCGTGTTTGCAGATATTTTCTCGCCGCAGTCTTGGATAACATCGGCATTCATGATAATCAGACGAAAAATATCATCAATCTTGCAAAGAACATCTGGAGCCTCGTTAACTGTACAGTCTTCGCGTTGACAGTACCCAGATTTCCACGACGGTCAGTATACTTGGTAAGTATTTGTAATTTCAAACTACTTCTGATACCACTATAATGACCAAGCTCTCGTTTAGACGTGTACCATCACACTTTTAGCCATCTGTATCGCTTGGACTATAGCCAGTGCCGAATATGCGCTGACCCGCAGCATTATCTCTTCTCAGATAGTGTTATTGTGAGTATAATGTTTCATTGAAGAGCACAACTTTTGATTCTTACACGGTGATTTGTAGCCTCATCTTTCTGCATAGTCCGGCTTACAATATGGGATTTAATGTTCTGACATATAGTAAGGGTTTGGAAGCCTGTGCTATCATGGACGTCCTAACAAAACCAATATCGTAGCTTTTTTGGTGGAGCTCTTTCCTTTCCACATCCGAGCCAAGGGTGTTACTATCTTCCAGTGGTGGAGCCGGCTTGCAGGATTCGTCACCCAGTTTGTGGATCCTATTGGAATTGAGGCCGCAGGTACTTATTTACCCGACTCATCTGATTTGTGACTGATGAAAATGGTGTGGCCGTATAGGTTGGAAATACTATATCATGTAAGCTATCCCTCATAAGAGCAGTTGGATAGGTGCTGAAAGAGTTGTTAGCTATTGTGTTTGGATCGCTTTCGAGGTTGCATTCATCTACTTTATGTTCCCAGAGACATCGGGGAAGACTCTCGAAGAGCTGACATTTTGTAAGTGCTGATTTCCCTCCCTCTCTACATGCACACTGACCATCTGCAGTGTATGAAGACGAGCACATGCGACAGGATCATACAGCCGCTGAAGTCGAGACACTGTTGCACAGGCACGGGGAAACGGAGTCAGAGAATACCGAAAGGAACAGCTCGACAGAAACGATTCATACCCAGCTTGGATAACTTAGTTATGTCTTTGGTGGATCTCACACTGGATGCAATCTAGCACTCAAGTATGTCCCTCGCCAGTCTTGTCATATATATACTTCATCGACGGTGCATATTGGTATAGTTGAGATGTTATAAGTAGCACATGAATTAACTGTATCACGTCGATGTGTATGTACACTAATACCTTCATGATGTGACGGTGCTAGAACGCTCCAACGACTCGACTTCACTGCTGGCTAGACAGCTAGATGTTATAACGACCAATATGAGGTCGGCACTGTTAGAAACGGTCTAGTGTCACATTCAGTGCGTCAGCCCCATTTCCTGCTCCTATAGTATCATTCCTCTTTCGTCGACGAGTAGCAACACAACCACGTGGGAAACCTGATGGCAAGGGTAGCATTTTCAGATTCTCGCTAATGCTTGCTGTAAGTCTCACAAAGTATGCTCAAAGAGAACATATGCACGATTAAATGAATTCTTCCAGTCAAGGATTGAACTGCATCTTTTCCCACTCGTGCCTGACACAGCATGAGTTCCTGCGATGTGATCGACACCGATGGGCTACCTACCTCGCTCGTTGCTTCGGAGGACGTCCATTGCTAGTACCGCCGCCATAGCCACCGTCCACATGTGACGGAAGACCTACGTCACTTGATGGAGCTAGATTCCGAGGACGGCCTCTGGTAGTGCCACGATTGTGGTCTCTATCTGCACGAGGTCGGGCCTTCAAGTTTTTCTTCCTCTTCTGCAAGGAAAGATAGATAATGGCATCTGCAAGTCAAATGAACGAGTTTGAACACCTACCTGTTCCACAACCCTTCTGACCGTTCGCTAAAGATGCTAGTTTAGGATCAGGTTCACTCGCCGTTCAAGGCACACTCACTAGTATACCGCGACCTTCCGCCATTGTCGAAACTGCCTTGTTCGAGGCATCCACATTATCTGCTGACCCAGATCGAATGCCGGAAAGGCGACGAGACTCAGGGACTGCAGTTTCTCTGATGTTCTTCTTCCACCTTTCTAAAACCCGAAAGAATCGAGATGGTGGTGGACGATCGTTATTCTTCTCTGAACGTATCTCTGGGGCGCACGTCATGAGGTGGACTGGAGGCTGGGGTGTAGAGTGGGACGAGACAGGCGGTGGCACCTGGTCCCCATAATGAACAGACGATGCTGGTGAGGGTGCCTTTCACACCGTCAGCACGGCAGCAAAGTCAGAATGAATTGATCGCGAACCTCATCGTAATTGAACTGATCATTGGCCGTGAGCATCGTGGGTGGGAGCTTGACCTGTGCATTATGATGATATGTCTCGAACAGGAACAGGAACGAACCTGTACCTCCAGTAAACCAATATTACTGTCTAACTGGGATTTGAGAAGTTCATTCTAGTGTATATTGTACATCGGGACGGTTGTCTTGGATGATAACATTGTTTCAAAATGCATATACTCACATCCTTCAGATACGATGGTGGCAGGATGTTATGCAGATTGCGGAGTGTGATCATCTTGTCACCCGCAGCCACCACATTGTAGCTTGCCGAGACGGCAATGGACCAGACAGAATGAGAGTAGTCAATGACAGGTCCAATTTGCTGATGTGTTGTAGTGTCCCAGAACGAAACCAATGAGTTGGTGGAGACAGCCACGCATGCGCCATCACATGTTAGTGTGATGCCTTGGATTGTTGTCGCCGTGAGTAGACCATTGCGAGAGCATCATCGTAGAGGACACGTCAAGACAGTGGATGTTGCCATCGCGAGAAAAGGCAAAGCGTTGTTTTCTATCGCTCGTCCAAGCGAGGGAATGGTTCGAGGACGGACCTACTTAGATTTAAAAGTCTGCAAGGAGGGTGCCATCGAGACTGTCGTAGATACGAACAGACTCACGAGCCCGTGCGGCAGTTGCGATGAATTTACCGTTCGGAGAGAACTTGACTGCGACCAAGCCACCGTCGTGTTCCAAAGGCCCAAGCAGTGGTTTGCCCGTGGGAAACGACCAGACACTGCGTCGATCGATCCAGTTGCGATTTTCGTCCCATCGACTTATCATGAGACGTCCATCGCAGTTACCTTCTCGTGGTATGCTTTAAATTCGTTCGCCTTTTCGAAGCTCGTCGAGTTCCACACCACAACTTGACCACTCCCTGTCCCAACCACGACCCACTTGCCGTGACACGACAAGATCGTACACGATGCTTCCAGCATTCATTAGCATCCCCACCTCCATGCCATCTTCCACTCGCCATCGTCGAATTTTCCCTTCATCATCTCCGCTTAAGACCTCCTTCCCACCAGGGAGAAACGCAATCGAATACACCAATTCCGGATGATCGATTTTGATTAGGTTTGCGTCCCTTTGGTCAACCGTGACGATATGGGGGGATGTTCCACCAGTGTCGTCGCTTGTCTCCATCAATATTTTGTTTTGGATGGCCTCGTTTTCATCACCTTTGATAGACATAGCTCCCTGATATAACCAGAGGTCCGTCTATTTTCTCCTTGACTGGCTACGACTTGTTAATGTCGTCAATCGAATGTCTTGTTGCTCACCGCTCAAGCTAAGTAATGGAAAGAAACGGTACCGCGTGTCATCGAGTCCCACGCATGCTTCCGCCTATATGCACCGCCACGTAATAATCGACTTATAGGGCTTTGTTATACGGGAAACAGTATTCAGTTATTGACGGCGCTCTGCTCTTCACCATCATCATATCTCGGCACCCCCACCAGCTCAAAAGTCAAATTTCAAATGTTGCTGAGTTTTGTAACGACCTCTAGGTCTCGTCGTTCAAGAAACTCAAACCCGCTAGCATGACGGCGCATGTCCCGAGCAACATGTGCCCATGGACTCTCGATGATATGTCCGTTTGCTTTCTTCAGACGACTTACCTTGAATCCAAGCTCGCTCCGTTGGCAATCGCCCAATGGACGGCGCCCACTAGGGTACCGAATGAATGCGTTGGAAGACGTAATACGACGAGGCGCGGGAGCGCATCGCGCAGAGCTGCATTCGTTGATATCAGAGGAGGAAGTTGGACCACAAACCAATAAAAATTCACGAGCCCTCAAGGGATTGGTCAAGAGAATCGAGGAAAGGCAAAGACGAATTAGGTGTCCTTGTAGCGAACTTGAAACATTGTTGGTGAGGCCTGTATCAAGTAACCAGCACACGATATTACAGTGATCACTGTTGTGCGGGATATAACACATTAATAAATATCTTTTACAACCATCCTTCTTTTATTATGGACCTTTTGACCACAACTGGTATAATCCCTTTAGATATTAAGGTTCTGGTTGACTGCTTCAAATAGTGTATAATCAATGATACTCACCTCCTGTAGGAAGAAACCAAGGGCGGTGGTGACACACTCGCAAGAATCCCCCGACGAAACCTCCATGTGTTGTTATAGATATGACTAAGAAGCTCGTGAGCTGTAGCCTCACCAAGCGGAGAGAGATGATCCATCGCAAGAGAACAGGCCTACATTGTTCATCATCGTTACTAAATATCTTGTCCAATACGCTCATTACCCGACGATCGACATCAGCGTGCGTCTCTCGATAATCCGGTTGCCAAAGGAGGTCATCCTCGGTGAAACCGTCCTCGAATACATATTCAGGGAACTCGTCGTGTATCTCGGAGCGACTGCGCCGCTTATCACAAGTATGTACGCCATTCTGTTCTCGGATATTCTATAATTCCATGTGAGCATGAAAAGGCTTGTGACATTGGTAGGCTGAATAGTTTTACCTCCACTATGGTCGTCTCAAGGCCAATGTCCTCGAATGTAAGCTGGTTGGTCCGTATGGCGCGCGCCAATGGGCTGGTATACAGCTTTCCCGGAAGAGGAATACGGAAGCGTCGTTCGGTTTCCCAAGCAGAGCAGGCATCCTGGGCCTGCTGCTCACCCAATAAAGTCAGCTGTGGGTCGGCTATGAAATGACGGTTAGTGAGGCTAGCGGGTAACGAGATGACCAACATCAAATCATTTACGCACGTCCCCATACGATCTCTCCATCGCCGTTGAGTTTCGACCAGTATCTTACGCCCTCATCATTATCCGAACTTTGGACAATTTGCAAACAGAACCCACTTGTTCCATGCCTTGCATGAGCCGTCAATAGAACGGATGGAATATTTGCTAGATAACTCACCCTTGAGCCGTATTTCGCCTCCGCTACATTATCTTGAAAATGGACACATGAAGCAAAGGCATTGCAGGACGTGAACACGCGAGACTCACGAAATCCTTGTCCGTGTCTGCCAAGAAAAAATACCTTGTACTGAACGCCTCGCGGCGCGGTCGCGTTGAGCCTCCAAATTGCTGTAGTAAACTTTGCCCATCGATCTGGGTTACTGTCTAGCAAACCGAAACGCGGGAGTATCTAGAATACACGAAAGGTTTCAGACTCTCCCAGTTGGATGCCTTGGAGAAGCGGGATCAAGACTCACTGCCTAGTAAACAGTGGGTGATTAGCATGAAAATGATACTTTCAGAGGCATGGCTACATTCCCACCTCTCTGGAAGATTGTCGACACTGATTTGGTTTATCTTGGATAAAATACCCAGCAACTGTCTGTTGATGTATGGGATGATGTCCAATGTAAATGCGAAACCGACTCCTCGAGCCAGGACTGACCTCGTATTTTCTGGTGGTCATAGTAGTAGCAAACAGACGGGTTGTTGCAGTGCTGGATCATGTCAACTGCAGTGTGAACCTGAACAGGATTCGCACACGCGAAACTCCGACAAACCTGAGGATGGCCGGCAAGCATAAGGGTCAGCCTGTCTAAAGAGAGGAGATGCTGAGGCGAAGCATTCCATTGAGCGTTCCAGCGGGAAGCCCTCAGGCTCACCTCAGCATTTCCTCTTTTAGACGGGCTGGTCAGGCACAACCGTGTGCCACGACCCCCGCCGCCCTTGCAGTCGACGTGCACGACTTCTGAACGTGATAGCGCACACGTCCTGGACATTGTCAAGCAAACTGCGCGAGAAGAAGACTTATCATCGGGCCAGACAAGATAAGCTCACTTTAAGTTGGTAGCTTCGGACACTGCCCGATGGTCGCGTGGCGCTCGGAGCAACTGTGCTCCGAGTGGACTATATACATAGTTAGAACGACTATGACCAAAACCCTCGCCCTCATTGTTGCCCTGCAATGCTGTGACACGCATGCCCTTGTTCGCTCTCATGCTCGCCCCCCTTGCCCTCCTTTGCCCCTCTCCCTCGTGGCTTGTGCGTAATATCAGAATATGTGTTTCTCTCCACTTACTACAAGGGGCGAGGTCGATTCCACCTTTACTTAATCTTGCCATGATTAGGACGTCATATTATCCGGCGCGTGTGCAGATGGAATCCAAGTTGAGCCTCGATTACCTTGTCCACGTATACTGTGGTTCTCCGCACGGAGTAATGAAGAAGAACATAGAACCCGAGCTTGGCTCAATCTGACGCAACATAATCTTGGAAGTCAACACCTTTCCTTCAAGAGGTTGTACTAGAATGGGAGGAGGACAGTGACTCGGAAGTGAGTCCCTTACACTAGTGCCGCTTTGCTCTTCCGTGTCATGGCCACATTCATCCGATAGGCGGGATCGTCCAGGTGATAATTCAATCCATCGACAGCACTTGACAATTGTGGAATGCAGGCGCAGATATCGATAAGGATGTATCGTCGTCTTTCTAGTTACGCCACTCTTCTTCTGCAGCCAACGCTTTCACGACCACTGGCAAGATCCCTGACAATGTGTAAAAACGACTTTGAGCGACCCCCGAACAATGTATAACAAGGACCAACCTCCCGTAGGAAGAATCCAAGGGCGATGCCCACACATCCGTAGGAAGCCGTTAATGAACCCTCCATGCGCCGTGATAGATATAACTAACAAGGAGCCGTGTGAGTTTTAGCTAGCTTGTGAAGGGACCCACAGGATGGAAGGGAGAAAAGGGAAAGAAAGGCCTACACTGTTCCGTATCGTTCTGAAATATCATGTCCAACACATCCCTCGCCCGATGGTCGATATCTCCGTAAGTTTCACGATAGTCGGGCGTCCAAAGCTGATCTAACTCGCTAAATCCCTGCTCGAAGTCATATCCAGGATACAAGACGGCGAGTGCCGAGCGCGTCACACGACGATCGCATGTGTGGACCCCGTTATGTTCGCGCATGTTCTATGATGACGCCGAGCGGAGCACGAGAGCCCATGTATATCAACACAGACGGACAAAGGCGTCGAACGTGCAAGACTCACCTCGACAATGATCGTCTTGGGTCCAGAAGGGAGGATGGTATCGTCAAACGTCACTTGGTTGGTCCATATCGCACGCGCCAGAGGGCTCGTGTACAGCTTCTCTGGAAGGGGAATACCAAAGGGGCACTCCTTCTCCCAGGCAGCGTGTGCCTGCTGTGCCTGTTGTTCGCCCAACGGCGTGAGCTTTGGATCAGCTGTGGAGTGGCTCAGGTCGTAAGTAAGATAGACCGGTTTCGAGGAATAGAAGAGCACAATTAGAGATGAAAATAATAACGTACGTCCCCAGACGATCTCGCCATCTCCATCCAGTTTCGCCCAATATCTGAAGAGAGTTTCGACAGTCAATGAATAGTACCATACCCGTGCTTTGGGAATGCGACTGACTCGCACCATGCCTTGGGACGTTCGAGTCGTACGCAGTGTCAACAGACAACAACCAGAATACGAAACCGGTGGCGTGACCACCCACCTTGGTACCATACTTTGCTTCGCCGACGTTGTCTGGAGAGTCGATGCGTTAATACAGAAGTGAGAAAAATAAGTTCAATAAAAAGAAACACACGATAACCTTCCCCGTGTCGACCTAAAAAGAAGACCTTGAACTGAACCCCAGGCTCGGCGATCTTATTCAATTTCTCGATCTCTCCGACGAACGTCGTCCAACGATCGGCCCGGTCGTCAATCAGACCGAATCTAGGGAGTACCTGCAAGAAACGTTTGAGCTCGCATACAATGGTGATATACTACTAGGACGTAAACTCACGGCCTACAGTGGACGATTTCACATCAACTGTATCGCGCAAACGCAAAGGAGTGAACTTTTAGCACAGCATGTACGCACCTCTGTAATGGATGATTGGTCTGCGTTGTCCTGGACAAAGAACCCCGATACCGTCTGTCACAATGTGTTGAGCAGAATACGACTTGGGCCCGACGGCAACGGGTGCTATCACCTACCGTGTACGTTCTTGTGCTCATAGCTAGCCCGCTGACTTTGGGTTGGGGTATTCAGACGTAGGTTCCGAGTCAATTTCCGACACTAGGTGGAATCCGATCCGATTGAAAAGAATTCAAGATGCGTGGACTGTACGGTTGTGGACTCTGAAATATCCTAGATAATCTTTTGGTAGTCAACCTATTTTTTTCCATTGTAGCGACCACGATTGGGGCAAGATGTGAAACAGATAATGTCAGATCTTGGTACGGTCTGATGTACCGGTTACAGCGAGTTGTCCCGCAACAGATACGTTACTCGGTGATAGGGACTTCACAGCAGAAAAAATTCAAGCAGCACAGCACAAAAGGTCACGCTGCCTGAATCATCCCCACATTCGTGCCATGTTCCCGCACTCGCACTGTTCGCATTCACAACTCAAATTGCAAATTTGATCCGATGACAAAACTCTGACCCACTTCCCATCGCCTTCATACATTGTCTCATGCCCCCAGTGATCAAAGATCTGTATCGTGGCATACTCTAAAGGGGGCAGGCGCCTTCGGAATGCAATTGTCCGGCCGGACCCTATATGCATCAAACAGTAATTGCTCTTCAGGAGGGTGACTTCAACAGGATGGCGTTGGTATATTCGATCAGGATGTTGTATTAAAAGTAGTTGAGTGGGGCTATGAAGAAGCTGTAGCGTTCAAATCTAGACAGCCAAAAATGAGTCACGATACGAGCGCTGACCTCGATGTGTTCGTTCGAGTATTTGGTGCAGCTCTGATTCAAGAGCATCAAGGTAAGATGACTCGAGGGGCACGGGGGCGAGAAGAGGACCGTGCGAGGTGGTGCATCATCCTGTTAACATAAGCATTGAGTAATGTTCTTCCCGTTGAAAACTTGTGGGAGTCAACCGCGCCTGCAAGTTGCAGTTACACATGCTACTCGGCGACGGCTCGGTTTCCATTGCGACGGGGAATGACGAAATTATATCGCATCCAATCAGCATTTTTGAGTAGACGATTGGAGACTGTCACGGTCTGCAGTCACATTTAACATCTATTTAGACCATTCAGAAGAGTGTGAATGCTTACGCCATGAATTGGCAAATATTCAGGGTGTATCTATTGCATAACCCCGGACTGTGCCCCACCTTTCTCGTTCTTCTTGATTGAAAATGGAGTATCCCCCTTGGAAATCACCAGGGAACTTGAGCAGCACGTTGTCTTCAAGTTCGTTGGTAATGTACTCGCGATGGATCTTCTGCTGGATGGGAGCGTATGCAGCATCGAGGTCCACCTACGAGGGATGAACAAGACTGACATACGAGGCATTTGTCGCTTACCTTGTAGTCAGTGATGTGACCGTGTAGGCGGCCTACTGTAAAATGGAAAGTAGGTTAGCGATTACATACCGGTGGTTTCCGGATTCAAAACCACTATATTTCTTTCGGTCAGTGTCTCAGTACCTAGCTTAAGGATAGTCTAATGCTTCTACCGTCCCGTCCAGGTAGAAAATGCAGTCAAACTAGGTTTCGTCAGCAAAAGCAAAAGGACATGTAAGGAAACAGCATTTACCACTGGCAAACGAACAAAGCATGGATCAGTGTTAATTTGCTTACCTGAATTACCCGCTTACAATATTTACAACTGCGAAAATATTGACATTGTAGCCCCTCACTAGAAGGGGAAATGTTGATTACATGCACTTTCAGGTTCCGAGTTTCTGCTTCAAATAACGAATTGATGCCCTTGTAAGTTGTAACCTTGTTCACGGTGCCGAATTCGTCCCTGTCATACCCCAGCTGCCTTGTGAGTCGTGAGTGGCCGTTCGATGTCGTGCTCCAATACAAATAGTACGGTCTCTGTACAAAATGCCATCGCAACTAAATGTCGTCGGGGGCCGTGAGTGTAATCGTATCCTGGAAGCATGTCTCAAACGGATTGGTCTGGGTTAGGACTTGGAGATGGCTTCGGTGCTTCAGTAGCTGGTAGCCTCTGCGAGTCATAGTGATGGGTCGCAGTGAGGGCAACTGGGGATGAACTTCAAAAATGACCCTTTGGGCAATATTACGTCAGCGTCTCATAACACTGCGAGTCGAAGTCGTCGAAATTGAACACTTCACCGTACGTTCCATATGAGCGACACCGAACCAATCTCGCCTGCGGGCAAACCGCTGGTCTCGAGAGAAAAAGTTAGTACACATTGCCCTCTATAATTATATCCCTAATCATCCTCGCAGACAGCCCCATTTCTCATCAGGGCATTCGTCAAAGTGGGCACGTTCCACCGTCTCTCGTTATTCGAAGAAGGGATGCTCCCGACGACCGACGAGCACCAACTATTTACCTGGTATGTCGTTATATTTTGCTATTCGCATACCTACCTGATACATGCATCGCAGGAGAGACGCCACGCTGTGCGAAGTCTTGACCACACTCCGCAACGCTGCTCCCCAGATCCCAGAATTTAGACATCCCCTCGCCCGGTATTCTTTCCGTGCGATATATGCAGATGGTGCCAACAAGGGCCGTTTTGCCCAAAAAGAACTTGGCACCGTCTACTCGCGCGACATTCTCGGCGAGCCGGGCACAGTTGATTCGCCTGCCCCCCGCTTGATGGAGGACACCGACGGCCAAGATCGTGAACCTACGGAACGTGAAAAAGAAGAGAGGACGCTTGAGGAGTTGCGTTTTGTGCCCGGCGATTATCTTTGTGTGGCAATCCTCCTTCCAAAAAGTGCTGCTCCTGGCCCGGTGCAAAGTGACGTGATTGCCAAACAGCTTCAGCCCAATGGCTGGCGCTCTGGTCTACTTGGCCGCGTGAGCGATGGCGGATGGAACAGTGGTGTACACGCACCTACCGGGCGGGGGGGTGGCCATTGGCGAGGCGACTCGAACCCGCCACCTCCGGGTGGTGGACGGGGTCGTGGCGGAAGATCCGGGGATTTCGCAGGGAGGGACCGCGATTTCGATCGTACGCGTGAGCCCGAGAGGCGTCCTCCTCGCAGGGATTCACCCCCGCATCGGGGTGGGCGGGGCGGTCGAGGAGGGAGGCGGTCTCCCTCGTATTCGCGGTCCCGGAGCCCACCGAGACGTCGAAGCTCGCGTTATGATTGACATTTCGAAAAAATTGCTGTATTGCTGTATTTTTCTGTGGTCGTTAGAGCGTTCAGCCGTTTTGTTCCATCAACATTCTCGGTAATACATTGTTACATTGTTACAGACCTTCTCACCCATGCCATGTTGAATTGCGCCAACGTTACGTCGACATTCCTGCCAACACGACGCCTTCTCGAACGCGCTTCAACCTCGACGACTTGCTTGGGTTTCATTTCCGACGTCCTCGAGGTACCACAATAACGTGGTTCTCGCGTGTTGCAATTCGAACCCTACACCGCTGGCAATCACGCACCACCGATGGGATCCATTTGCTCATCCAGACCCGCATTTCCTATGCCAGAGCCTTACGACGTCGACGGATCCCGGGTGCGCTCCATGCTACACAAGTGGACACACAGCTCCAGCCCCACGCCGAAAAAGAGCAGAAAAGGAAAAGACCGCAGAAGGTACGATGACTTCATCGTTCCCAGATACTCCAACTCCCCCATGCCATACTGTGCGTATCCTTCGTCTGCGAGCTTCGTGAGCGTCGAAACGTTAACCTCTGAGTACCACAGATCCACAAGCCCAGTCTGGGTTTCCAGCTTACTATCCACCCGTTTCGATGGCGGTCGTGCCGCCTTATGGGTCTCAACAGCCCGTCCTCGCCATGCCGCAAGGATATTTCCCGATAGTGGCATACCAAACCGCCCAAGCCCCTGTCGTGCCAGGCGTCACCGTCCGACCTATAACAGCCATGCAAATGCCTGCCCTCGCGGCTGCACCCGTACCCGCCCCCGCCCCAGCGGCGCAAATGCCCGCCTCCGCTCCAGTCCCACAGGCCCCGCCACCTTCCGCCCCATCGCAGATGCCCCAATCTCACCCTATCTCCGGTACTACATGGGCAGACCAGCCGCGCGCCCCTCCAGCCCCGACTCAGATGCCCCAACCTCATCCTTCAGCTCCAACGACACAAATGCCTCAGCCTCACCCACATTCAACCTCAATGCAGAATAGAGACGAGGGGTATCAGATGCCACAACTTCACTTTTCATCAGTCCCTACGCAAATGCCCCAAGCCCACCCTGTCCACGACCAAGGTCCAGTAATCCCGATCTCGTCCAGTCCCATTCCCACCGATCCAGTCATCCCACCACACCCCGCGATGGGCTCTGAACCCCGTCGTTCAGCATCCGTCTCGTCGCGTCCCCGCTTCACTGATTTTTACCGCGCTATCGATTTCCCGTCGCCCCATCGAGCCGATGCCGATGAGCCTGTCCGCCCGCCGACCGTTGGTCCTGCAGGCCGAACACCCTTTGCTCCTCCAGTATCTATGCCAACGCCAACACCCGCGCCAACACTGCGGATGCCCACGCCAGCCTCAACAATACCAGTATCCAACAATCCACTGCCGCAGCCACCTGCGGACATATGGGATACGTTGCCCTACCGACAGGTCCTCGAGAACCTCCCCACGGATGTATCCACCCTCCTCGACCTAGGGCAGCGGTCAGAGGTAATCGTCGGTCCCCCCGATGGGCCCATTCCACGACCTTCTTCCCGTCTTGGCGTAATGTTTGGCTCAAGCTCAAGAAAGGACAAGGGAAAAGGCCCGCTAAGGGGGTTGTTCCGGTCGAGGAGTACCTCTGGACCAGACGTCCTGAGGGACATCTTGGTTGATGGAGGGCCGAGCAGTGGGAGTCGCCACGGGCACGGCCGGGCACAAACGATGACAGCCATCGTCATTCCGCCTCCGGGTCCGAGTACATCGACGATGGAGATGCCCGTCCCCACGTCGGGCCCACCGATCAAGTTTGATCACACGGGCGACTATTCGGGGTTCGTGAATCATTCGAATCACCGGGTGATGTACAAGAACAAGATGTACCCGACAGCGCTTCATTTGCTGGAAGCGATGAAGTTTACGCATCAACCGGCCCTGCAGGAGCGAATACGGACGTGCAAGGACGTCAATGACATGTACCCTCTCTCGGCCAGTTTTCAAGAAAGCGTGCGGCGGGATTGGGGTCAAGTATTTTTGAATACGGTATGTCTTTTCATTCGGGCCTCGGAGCCTATCGACTGAAGCCGAGCGGGCGTTAGATGGATGACGTGCTGTTCCTCAAGTTTAAGCAACATCCGAGTTTACGCTCGCTGCTCTTGGGTACCGGGCTTGCGAGCATCGTATATGCGGACGACAACGAGTATTGGGGTGAAGGCGCCACAGGCGAAGGAACCAACGAACTTGGCAAGGCTCTTGTACGCGTTAGGGAGCGACTTCGGCGAGAGGGCGACTAGTGAAAGCCAAAAATCAACGACTTCCATAACGTTGTGTTACGAACCCACGAAGGACGGCGAAGATATTGTGTCCTTGCGACCTCGACTCCTTCATGCGACAAACCATAAATGTCATTCTCGAATATACCCATATACTCTATGGTGCTACCACGCCTCCCAATGGTTGAATCAAGCTACTCACTGCTTTCGCAAATATTGGTTTTTAGTATTGGAACGGATATCATATCAGTATGTACTGTATACATTTTTCATGATGCATAGTACGTACTAGTGTTGGTTACCTGCTCTTGCGCCATCACGTTCACGAAGTTGCCTGCACGTAGGCATGTCATGCATCGTGTACCAAGACGCGATAAAGAATGATGTCAAGGTACACACTGCGCCCAACCCAAATTAGATACGCACCACCATCAAAGCATCGACCACAAATTTGCATAATTCCAAAGTTGGTTCGTGTAAATATATGCTGGAATGGAACCAAGCCAAAAGTCTCGAGGCTAGTGTGTTCGATCTGCACACTGCGTGTGCGTGAATGCCAATTCATCATATAATCGGATATTGGGTGGCTGCTGCTCTGGGAACATGCCAGATCTAAAAGAAAGGCAAGAGACAATAAAAGGCGAAATGAACATAGGAACGAAGTGAACCACTCACTAGATATTGCTCTGTACAAGTGTTCATAGTGCGCGGATAGCTAGATGAGCGTCAGGTGGAACGACGGAGTTGACAAGAAACAGAATCCCACCAAAGGCCTCGACGTATGCATGTAATTGCTGAACCCGCACAATCATTCCACTGCCGCCGGTAAATTTTTAAAAAAAAAGTGGACATTGGGAGCAACTTCGCCAAGGATCTCGTCCGACGCTCGGAATCCCTCGTTGCTTCGAAGTGTAGGCAAAAGGCATACATTGAAGATTTCGACTGGCCTTGCGATACGTATGTTCCATGAGTACACCCTGTGGCACTTCGACCGTACTTCCCCTAATTCCGAATCTGCGTTCAAATTCGCTGCTAATGAGTGTTCTGTACCACCGGCCTAGATTCTGCAGGTTGCTTCTTCAGTCATTGCCGACCGCTTGGAGTCCCAATATGCAAAATACTATGTGCATCCAAGCCTTATCTAGTAGCTGAAGTTAGGGGTGTCGATGGAATAATGAAAACCTATGAAAACCCTGAAACACCCGAAACGGTTGTTACCTACCTTGAGAACATGTCGCCATGACCTTGATTGATCTGATAGGTCTTCTGACAGGTTCTGATTCACTCTGAAACCAGTACGACTGGGCGTGCCCAGCTTTCAACGATTAACGAATGATAGGATCCTAGTAGTAGTAACTCACCCGACTAGCACAAATGGTGATGACTGGAACCCAAGTCGATATACATAATCAGGGAGTTCAAGGGTGATAAAACCCGGGATGTTGCACAATTTGGCCCAATTGGCCGTTATCCATGGATTTACACTCTCCAAGATGAAGGCTTTGTCCTGGGAGACTCTCCTGCGTTCGATAGCATTTGCCATGTTGGTTCCCGCGTAAAGAGGCAGGTTCATAGCACCAGGACGCTCGCTCTACCTCGGAGCTTGACTTAGAATAGTAGGAATGACGTCTTCCTACCTTAGGATCAGCCTACGGGAGACTAAGCCTGACTGCGGAATCGGGTACTTGCGCGTTGCCACCTTCGAAGCGACCTGTTCCGAGTTGGATATGAATATTGATTGATTTTCATGTCAGGACGATCAACGACTGATCTAACCTGGGCATGAGGACCACGCCATAAGAAGGGCGACTGAAACACATAAGATTCGATTCAAATGGTCGAATATTGGAACGCCACACACTTTGGCTTGTCGACCGTCTAACTCTTCTCTCGCCAAAAATGAGGGCTTTATCCTGGACGACTCTCTTGGCTTCGATCGCCTTTACCTCGGCGGTACCTAACTGCGTGATCAAGCAGACTCAAAACACCACGACGCTTAATCTACCTCAGGGGCTCTTGACTATACATTCGGGTTCATGTGAATTCGTGGACGAGACCAACATGGCAGAGGCACTCGATGCCGTCGGGAACGATTTGAATGTCTGTGGCGAACCATGTCAGTACTTTCGCGTTGCACACGCTTGAACGGCGTTTCAACCTCCTTTTTTGCCACAGGTGATACGTATTGCTTTGAAGGACGTCATGAAGCACCGGATAAGTCTGATTGCGACTCTCTCGCGCAGTTGCTCGCAGGGGAGGAGTTGATAGACTATCTCCAGCTTCAACCCGTAAGTTCGACCCACTTTCGTAGGATTAGCCTAAATTGACGGACGTACCAGGGTTCAAATTCCTTGTCACTCTGGTTGGGAACGTGCGTCACCCTGTACGCGACGCGACATTACACTGGCTCGACTCCGTGTCGATCTGACTGGGTAAGCCTGCGTCTCTTTGTTCGCGTGGGTCGAATCGTTTTGCGCTCATGCATGCCGATCACGTACAGAGCACTCATATCGACCAAGTGATGTCCAAGTGTCAACCTGCAAAGAATACGGACGGCGGAGTTTGTATGGCGAACGACTCGAGCGGGTACTACATCAGGTCCGTTCGTCCCACCGTTCCCGGATGAGGCATACCACTGATGGACTCGTGTACTCCAGCGTTCAGAAAACTTACGATTCGATTCAAGGCTAGGAAGGCGTTGATGTGGTCGGAAACGCGGTTATGATGGTACAGCGTTTCTTTAGTCACGGTAGACTTTCGTGAAAGAAAGAATTTTTGGACGGGCGTTGTATTTCGTGCTGTATAGTATAGTAGCATACCTTGGCGGTTGACATGACATAGAAAAGAAGTTTTTCGCAAGGAACTTATGTAAGTAGTACCCGATTCAGACAATCCCAAATCCTATGCACACGGCACGCGGGCACAAGGAGGAGCGAAAGCGTTGAAACAGCCCTAAAATCTGTAGAGATAAATAGGAAAGGAAATCATACTTGGCCAACATCCGGGCTCGACATCCGAGTCAACGGTCGCTGATATCGATCTCGGGTGAGCGCTGCCGGAGGTACCGAAGGCATGGTCTCATGAGAAATGCTCGTGGGATGTGCAAGACGGTGTGGTTCCTCTGTGTTTTCATATGCTTGTTCTTCTCCCATACTAGGCCGCGAGCTCACGGACCAGAGGGATTCCGCGCATGACGGCGCCAGGGATGAGAATGTGAACGAATGCCGTCTTCGCCTTGAGACCGCACTATAGCAAACACGGTCACCCAGCGCAAATTCATTCATAATTAAGAATGAACTCACATGGTTGCCGGAGACGAACCGGACGATTCTGTATACCAGAGATAGCGACACACGGGTCGAAATGCTCGGTGGTAAAACCCTCTCACCTCCTCACTCCAACCAAAAAAACCGAATGTAGAGAACGCACAAACAACATAAATCCATCGCATCAGTTCCACTCCAATGGCAATATTGTGCACACTCTGCCAGGCGCCGGCCGGGTATGTATCAATATGAGAGAATCCTGAATGTATGGAAGACCATGATACGTATGGGACGGGCTTAGTGTTAACCACGTTTGCGGTGAGGTCGTAGATCCCCATTGGAAGAGTGAAGATGATTTCTGCACTGCAAAATGCTACGAGGCGCCAATAGGATCCAGTTCGGGTGGAAACCGCTGTACGAAGTAACTGAAATATTCCATTCGATTCCACTCGTATCAGAAATGTCCTACGAAAAATAAGGACTGGTAGTTCACAGCCATCAGATTGGGAAAATGAGCTGCTCCAACACTTAGTAGTACTGACCTGCGTAGATGAAGCTGATCAGACTAAAGACGAGTGGCCACATGGCTACTAGAAAGTATTCGGCCATCGTATTGACAGGGCAGGATGACATCCGATTTGCTCAAGGATGATAAACCGACGAGGTTGAACGAGATATTCTGTTGATTGACTCGGCTCGATTCATCAAGACGCAGATTGGAGGAGAAATGCCCACCTAATATCATTACAAGGCACGGAAACCCAAATCCGATCAACAAATCAACAACAATTTCACGTCTCTCCTGCTCTGAGAGTTAGAACATCCATTGCTTGTCTTGATGAATATACTTACCTCTTTTTTATTGACCCATGTCCGCTCGAACTTCGTCGCGTGGTAAAGACGACGGACCATGCAGCACGACGACGCGGTAACGCCAACACTACCTCCAATGAGATAGCGAGCACCTCGACAATGAACTGTTAGAATCATTACGACACAAACCAAACAGAGGTCTCACTTATGTCGCACCACACAGGTGCCCAGTTAATCACATTATCGCTCCAGACAATGGCATTGATGAACCACATGAGGCACCCGCTGGTTATCCACAGCGAGTACATGTACCTCCCCGTATTAATTGCTACATTACATGAAATCAATGAATGATTCAAATCCGACTTTGACGAGAACGACTCACATTGTAGACGCTGACGGGACAACGGAAGCAATGTGAAACCCACTAGGAGGAAACCCACGAACAAGAAGGCAGGAAGCACCTGTTTGGGGAGAAAGTCCGTCATACTAGAGTGTTGACGTATGTGGTAGGAGGAAATCCACGAAAAAAAACATCCTTCTTAAGAACAGAAACTCTGCTGGTAATCCGATGCGAATTATGGCTCGCTTGTGATGGAATTGGGAGGTCGGTCGCGGGTTCAGATAACCTTTGTGACGGCATTCTGCATATGACCCTTGTACCCAATATGGCAGCCCACGTCCAGGGGCCTTCTGGGTAGTCATGGATGACCACCGTTTCGGGGGAGACTGGGCAATGCTTTATAACAGGCAGACTATGTCCGCCTACCAAAGTAAACATAACCTTCATCTCACCAGGGCTGTCAGCATACTTGAACGCACGGGAAGAGACTAAGGATCGCCAGACCGGCGACGCGCCCAATATGGTCGTCGTTGTTGTTTGCGATTCCAAATGCAGTTTACACAGCTTGGTGGTCATTGATCTTCTCGTCATTGGAACGTGGCAAAGTGGCGTTGAATCTTCCAAGTTTATTTTATCTGACCTATTACACATGGGATGCGTCCAGAGTTTGCGTCTCCGACGTCCACGTGTCGACTAGATGGCTACGAGTCGCTACCATGCTGAGGACAATGGGGTGACTCGGGTAAGGGACGAAGAGATCAAATGTGCGTGATCGGAAGATGAAGCGGTCTGCACGCATACAGTACCTGGCTTCAGGTAGATCGAGAACACACAGTCCGTCAGCGAATGCCAATGCACAGGCAGACAGACTTACGAGAGGACTCGCCAACGTTGTGTAAGTTCCCCTTCGCCAGTGATGTCACAACCCTACGGAGCGCTGGCAGCAGTGGCCAGCGGAAGAGACCATACCGTCACTTCGTTTCCTAGCTCGTCCGAAGACCGAGTTACGTCCCTGTCAGACCAGCTCCACTCATTCCTTACTGCGTCGAAGTGCAGCAAGTTTTTTTTTAGATAAAGAACCTGTTTGGGACTCGGAAGAAAGCGGGTCATGTATCGGCATATAGGGAGGAAACCCGCGAGAAATTATTCTCTCAAGAGCAGACGTTTCACCGTTAGCGAGCCAGGGAACGATGTGAAGTATTAATGGGAGATCAGTTCTTCATGGGATCGGGTGATTTGATTGTGGGCTGGGATAACCCTGACGACCTTTGCAATAATACCCTTGGATTCGATATGTATTAGCATCATGACCTACTATTCACTACAAAATGCACCCTATTGACGCCATCGACTCACGAGAGTCTGAAAATCCGAGGTAACCGTACTTCAAAACTCCCTGATCCGCTTCCTCCGTCTGTCTCCGCCAGCGCCATCCCGACGCGTCGAACTGGCAGTCGTCAGTGACAAAGACGATCCACCGTCGACGGTTTTCGCGTGCTGGGCCTCGACTGCCCTATCCACAGCCTGGCGCCGCACCTTCTCCGGCACCTGCTCCCAATACAATTCCTCCCTCTTTCCCTGGATTAGCTCCGTCGCGATCGACTTATCGCCGGGAATGGGTTCGCGCCCCGCAGCGTCCAGCCCGTCCGTCTGCGCTTTCCTCTGCGCGTCAAAGTACGCTATCAGACGCGTCGCGTGTTGCGGCGACGCAAGACGAAGGTAGCACTAGCATATACGGAGGTAACGTTCAATTTCCCTGTGGAACAGGGGATGAGGTGAGGACTCACCGAGTCCATGCCCTTGGTAAAGTCGACGTAATCGAGACCAGCGGGTGCTTGACCTCGACCTTGGTCTCCACCGTCGTCTTCCAACGCTTGGCCAAACAGCGATTTGAGCGTGGTCTTGTTCGTCTCCGGGTGGACGCTGCGTGCGAAGACGAGGCAGTCGAACGGGTAAGGCAATGCGGCTGTTATCTGCCTCTGCCTCTGCGTTTGGGCTTGGGTTTTGGGTTCATCCTCGAATGTGGGTTCGGTTGCGCCTTCGTCCGGGTGTCGCATCTCACCCTGCGTGCGCGCCATCTCGTCCACGAGATGCTGCTTATAGATAAGATACTCCTCGTTGAGCCTGTCCCAGCGCGCCTTGGAGATGGCTCGCAGCCCATACTTTTGTGCCTCTTTCACGGCAGGCGATAAGTCTGCTTCTTCATTCCCGTCGGGAACAAGCAGACGGCGCCGCTTCCAAGGCCACACGCGCAGAACCGCCTCGAGATGTGATTTGGTTGAAAAGGTCACGAGGGCGTACCCTTTGCATTTTGGAATGTCCCCGGGTTTGTCGAGGTAGTGGGGAGGGAGTGTGACGTTTTGAATGTGTATGCGTAGTTCCGAATCTGAGGACGGTAAGAGCAGTGTTTCTGCGAAACGAGCGATACCCCCGACGGTGCGGCACTGTGGTGGTATACCTTCCTAGTGCCACGGAAGAAGGGTGATCGGGTCAGATACTCTCATGGGGAAGTGAAAAAGACAAGACAAACTATGTACGCCGTCATGTCGTCCCATCGGGCACGTGTCCAACCTCGCGACGGACGATTAGGCAAGGTCTGCCAGTCTCTCCGCCGTACTTCGTAACCGCCAACGTCTTTTTTTCTGGAGGTTTTTCCAGTCCCGTACCAGACAGACGAAGAGGAGAAAGAGGGAAGACGCATTCGAACCTCGAGCGTATGGCTCGCGTGGGTGCGGAGAGCCTTGACCACCTCGGTCTCGGATGGTTCGGGTTGACCATTGTTCAGTGGTAGTGACCCACGAAAGGGGGCTCTACGGAGGAGGTAGTTGATGGGCACAACTGCATGGCGTTATCGCGAGCAATGAAAAGAAAAGAGAGACGCACATCCGGCCTCGCAGGGGGGGTTGTCATCGCTCAAACACGCGTCGAGTTTCCAACCCAAGTCGGGGTCGAGCCAAATGTTGTAGTCGGAGAGAGCAAGAGAGACGAGAGTTGCGATGTCCTGGGACTGCTTTGACTGGGCTTGTTCGAGCGCCTTTTCTTTTCCCTTGGTGCGGTCATGCGAATCTTCTGCGTTGGAGTCTTGGTCGTCCGTCGTTGTGTCGGGCGATGCAGATGCAGATGACGACGACGGGGACGGAGAACGCCTGGATATTCCATTCCATGGTTTTGAGTGCTTGGTGACTATCCGTGGAACAAACGCAAATGAGGTTGCCATTTGGTTGTGTCTAACTATAATGGCCCTGCCACGAGAACGGTCAGCACAGGGTCGATACACACAGTACATGGAAGATCCGATTGCAAATTACGACCGTCATCCAGCTGTTTGGTTCGATATCGCACAGCGGTTATACACCACGGGAATGGTGGAAACACGGCTCGTCGGGATATCGCAGCTGTCTGGCGTGTGCCTGATATCTTCTTGTGTGCGCTTGGGCTGTGAACGAGGACTGACCTGACGTGGACATGGTGGCGGCGGTCAGAGACAAGAAGGGAATATCGGTACTATCTCTGTTCGCTCTCGTGACCATGTACACCTCATGATACAAGGTACCGTGTCCATTCTTTAAGCAACCTGGGCTCTGCTTTCATTTCAGATCCCAACCATGTCGTCCGCATCTCCCACAGAGCCCGACGTCAAGGGGAATGGTGACAACGAGATCGTCAAGTCTAGCACGGTGCTTATCGCATCGGTAGAGAAAGACGAACCACTGGTCACCAGAAGAGAGCTCTGGAGCTATTATCGTATGTCCTCCCTCCCAAGATCCGCGCGCTCTCGCTGACAACAGCACAGTCTATTACAATGGCGACAACGTACTGTCTCTGCATCTCGTGCTATTTTCCGCGCTCACCCCACTCTACAGGGTGTCGGTCCTCTTGGCTATACTCAGACATTGTTTCAAAGTCTCGCTACCAGTGCTGGCTACGATCCCTCCGTCGGACCAGGTTCGACTTGCACAACCTCAGGCCAATGCGTCCTCCCTTGGATGGGTGGTACCAAGTCCGTCGCGAGCATCGTTCTCATCGCCAACGGCATCAGTTTCGCCATCATGACCGCCATATTCACCACGATCGGCTCCGCCGCAGACTATGGCACATTTGGTCGCTGGCTATTGTTCGCCGTGACGCTTGTATGCTGGGCTGCGCAGTACGCCTGTATGGCGCTCACTTGTGCGTAACCGTCCATTTCAGTTGTTGCTCAATGAACGGCTGTCGTCTAGCTCCGGCTCGCTGGAAACTCGCGATGGGCCTCTTTATTGTCGGATTCGTCTCATACGGGGCGACGTTGGTCTTCTACGCCGCTGCGTTCCCCCGCTTGGCTAGGAATACCCCTCGCTCTCGCAGCTTGCGTGAAAAGTACGAGAACGGTGACATTTCCGTTGAGGAATACGAAAGGGAGGAATCTCTCGAGAAGAACAGGATCAGTAACATCTCTACCGTGGGTGAAAGTGTGCCCACCTGTGATTGTGTGCTTATTATCGCGCAATCAGGTACACAGTAACATCGGTTATGTGGTCACGTACCTCTTGAACTTGGCCCTCCTCCTTCCGCCCAAGACTGCCAATGATCCCAAGGTCGACAACTATACCCTCGCATTGTGCGTTCTTTCCTCCTTTCGGAATGGGCTCGTCATTCAATCTGCGATAGGGATAATTCGTATTGGGTTCTACTTGGAATTTGGTGGTGTATGCGTCGATCATTGCGAGATTTATAGAAGATTGATCATCGGATAGTCATATACCAGTCACCTCGCCCGGGCCCTCCTCTGCCCAAAGGCGAGAGTTACTTTACCATAGGATGGAAGCAGGTGACCAATGACTCTATTACCCGCTTGGGCAAGCTTACATTACGTTTAGATCTGGGCGGCCCTCAAGACTTACAAACACTTGCCGTACACTTTTGTATACCTTGTTGCGTTTTTCCTTTTGTCGGATGCAAGTAATATTCTCTATCCCGACACTACAGACTTGACTAAATGCTAATGCTGGTCCTTTAGGGTCTCAATACCACTGGCACCCTCGTTTCCATCTGTCAAAATGACAAATTCAGCTTTTCATTCTTGCAGAACACCTATCTTGGTTTATCGCAGGCGATCACTTCGACCCTCAGTACTCTCGCGTTCTGGTACATCCAACGTCATTGGAAGATTAGTACAAAGAAGATGGTTCGTTCATTCGATGTTCGTTCCGAGACTGATTGTGATCATTACCGTAGTTTGTTGTTACCAATGTCGTGACAATTCTGATCCCACTCTGGGGTATGATCGGCATATGGACCCAGAAGCTTGGGTAGGTCACGATTATATCTGTTCTTGTCTGAATAATGACGCGTATCTTGTCCAAGATTCCACAATGCATGGGAGTTTTGGTGAGAAGGTTTCGAGGCACTTGCATCCTCCTCATTGACCCAACTCAGGGCATACAATGTCGTGTTTGGTCTGTTCCAAGCGCCGTACTACGCCTTTTCGCAAACGATGATGGCAGAGCTCAGCCCACCTGGGTTCGACAACATGGTGCGTTCTCGATGCGTTTTTCTGTCCGAGATGTTGATCCACTGGCAGTTTTTCGGCCTGTTCGGTCTTTCCAACCGTGCCTCGTCCATGATGGGACCGTATGTCGTCCAGGCGATCATCGAGCAGACGCAGGATAATTGGAAAGGGTTTCCGTTCCTGTTTGCGATCTGCACGACTGCGTCTCTGGTGATATGGTTTGGCGTAGACGTTGGCAAAGGGAGACGGGACGCTGTGAGGTGGGCAGCAGAACAGCGTAATACTACTAAAAGTGATTGAAGTAGTACCACGTGACCAATAAGGCTTTTTGCTGAGGACGTCGAGCATGTCGAAAAGAGGCACGTCCCCGCCCGGAGGAGGTCAACTCGTCAAGCGAGCACGTTCGAGCACTCCACCCCGTAACCAAATCGTCATCTCCTCGTCCGGCGATGACCGCCTAAAAGGCCTCGTTCGCAGCGTCAAGCGCACTAGCAATCTCGAGGCACCCATCATCAGCCTGAGCGGCGCGCATTCGGTGAGGCGTCAATGTCTTCTGTGGAACCACGTCTTGATGCATGCCAGGCCGAGATATTGAGCTGTCGATTCGATCCTACGGGCCAAAACATTGCTGCGTGTTCGGCGGACAGAAGTGTTTGTGCGTCCTGACATCCTTGCTCGCTCGCGTGCGGCCCAACTGACGTGTCGGACAGCTCTCTGGCGGACCTACCCCCCAAACACCAACTACGGCCTCATCTCGAGCCTCCACAAAGCCCCCATCCTCGACCTCCACTGGTCCCTCTGCTCGCCCACGCTCTACACCGTCTCCGCAGACCAAGTCCTGAGTCTGACCGACGTCACCACCGGGCAGCGCATCAAGAAGATCCGTGCCCACCGCGGGATCATCAACGCCCTCGACCGGACGATGGCGGGCGGGGCAGGCGTCGAGCTCGTCGCGACCGGCTCGGACGACGGAACGGTGAGGGTGTGGGACGGCGAGGGAAGCAAGCAGAGCGTCGCAGTCTGGGAGGTCGGATGTCCGGTGACGGGCGTGTGTTGGAGTGCGGACGGGCAGCACGTGTACGTGGCCGCGTTGGACAACGAGATTCATGTGCGTGGGTTCTCGCTCTGGGCTTCTTTCGCTCACCCCCCGACGAACAGGTGTACGACGTGCGCAAGAACGAACAGGTGTATGCGCTCACGGGACATACCGATACACCGACCTCTCTTGCGCTCTCCCCGAACGGTTCTTTCCTCCTCTCGCCCTCTTTCTCCTCCCAAACCATCGTCCACGACGTCCGTCCCTTTTCGCCATCCCTGGCGCGCATCCACCGCGTGCTCCAGGGCGCACCGGCCGGGTTCGAAAACACGCTGCTCAAGGGTGCGTGGAGCAGGGACGATGACGGGAAGCGGGTGGCCGTCGGTGGGGCGGATCGGATGGTGTGTATTTGGGAAGTCGAGAGCGGGCGGGTGTTGTACAAGGTTCGTCCATTCTTGTTTATAGGTGCCCAAGGACTGATATTTGTGTAGCTTCCCGGACACAAGGGGACCGTGACGGCGGTCGATTTCCATCCAAAAGAACCCATCAGTGAGTTACTCGCTCTCGCTATGCGTCTCGTCGCTTACGCACAATCCGACAAACAGTTCTGACGGCAAGCAAGGACGCGACGATGTTGATGGGAGAGATCGAAGAGAGTTTGGTAATATGAGGGTGCCCTTTCTTTCCTCGTTTCAGTGTCCCTCGGAAAACACTGAAATTTGCAGCAAAAAAAAGTAATTACAGTGAGAATCAGCCCATGCCGAACGTATGTCTATATGCCCATCGTGTTCTCTATGCAAGTCGCCACCTGTTGTGCCACGTCCTGCTCCAAATGGCACCGCTTCGTCAAAACGCGCACCAAATCCCTACCCTTGGGCAATCCAAAACCAAGGAGTGCACTCAGCCCACCCAGCAGCCGACCAAGCCACGCCTCGGACGGCATCACGAACTTGCCCTGGTCGGCATACTGCCAGAGTAGCTCCTGCAACGCGCTCCGCGACTCCACGTACCTTGGATGCTCGGCCAGCGCAGTGATGCACGCGTGCCCGCAGACGCGTATGCCGTCCTTTTCGAGCTTCCTCACGTTGCGTGCCCACCAGTCCTCCATTTGCTCTGGCTCCCGCTCGAGGTGCGTCACCGCGAGCGCGATCGGCACCTGCTTCTTGCCCAGCACCTCGTAAAACAGACGGTAGTTGCTCTGCATTGTTGTTGTCATACGGTTACCGCGGATGCAGAACAGAAAGAGGCTGATCCCGCCCGAGGCGGATAGTCGTCCGACCAGCTCGACCGCTCTTTCGATCGCGCCCATGTACCCGCCGCTTACCATCTTGGGGTCCTCGGGCTCCTCCAGCCCAACGGTGTCCCAGAGTCGGACTGTCGTTGCGCCGAGCTGGAACTGATATTCAGTTGACTGGAACGTGCAAGCGGCGCTGTCGGGCGAGACTTGGGCAATCTGCCACCCTGCGAGGAGATTGACAAGGGAGGACTTGCCGACGCCGGTCTCGCCGAAAAGGACGACGTGGAGGTCTTGCGGGGGGACACTACGCGGGGTGAGGGCGTGGTCGATGACGAGATCGCGCACGATGCGTTGGCATTCGTTGCGGCGCCTTGGCATCGATGGATGCGCGTCGTCAGTGAGGGTGGTGATACAGGCGTGTCCGGAAAACGTCATCTCGTGATCTGATAGGCTCCCGGAGTTGGCGTACCACCAATGTTCCATGGCGGCGAGAACGTCAAGTGTGTTGATCTCATACGTGGGCTCGAGCCCGGTGACCACAGCGACGAGAGGGGTGTCGGGACAGAAGCTGTCACGGAGCCCCATGACGGTGTCGTAGGTCTGTTTCACACCCTTGGTGATGCGCCTGCCTGGGAAGCAGAGAATGAGGAGATGTACGCCTGCGCCGCGACCGAGTTCGGTGAGGAGGGATCGCACGGCATTATATGCGTGCTTGGCAGGCATGCTGCCGACCGGGCCTTGACCGAGTCCCGGAGTGTCCCAAAGACGGAAGGTCTGTGTTTCAAAGAGACTCCAGTCGTGATAGCTCGTGCTGGAGGTGACAGCGCATGCGCTGTTCTCCGTGACGGCGCTATCTGTGCCGATGACCAGATTGATGGTCGAACTTTTTCCGACGCCAGTTTGGCCGACGACGACGACGTTGCGGGTGAGCTTGAGTGAAAGATTGGATAAGGAGTTAGACATGCGTAGGGATCCCCTGAGGGCGGCGTGTGGGAGAGCGTAATCAATGAGGAGATTCCGCGCAAGACGTTGGGAGGCGGCGTAACGACCCTGCATGGGTGGATGGCAGTCATCGGCGAGGGTCGTGAGACACGCATGGCCGCAAAACGTCATTTTACATAGCTCCTTCGTGTTGTCCGACCACCATGCCTCCATGGACGACGTTATGTTGTCCTTGTCGCACCGTTTCTCGAGCTCGGTGATGACGGCAACGAGAGGGATCTGCGGGGATACCTGGTCGCGAATGCGGAGCACGTCATGATAATTCTGGTGCATGCCCTTGGTAACGTGGCCGATGCCGCGCATGCACAAGATGAGTAGGTGCACGCCATCTTCCTTGAAGAGCACCTTGAGGAGGGAGCGAAGCTCGTCCTGGGCTTCCTTGGGCGCGACCTTGCCGAACGATCCCTCATTGAGACCGGGGGTGTCCCAGAGTCGGAACAAGTGTGTGCGACTCGGTGTCTCCCAGTAGTGGCACTTTGGACGGGTGGTGACGCCGCATGCGTCGTTGGCGATGTCCGCGACGACACCGCCGGCGATAAGGTTGATGAAAGAGCTTTTGCCGACGCCTGTCTCGCCTGCGACGACGATGTTGCGGGGTAGAAGACTTGAGCGAGGGGATAAGGGGATGCTTTGCGTCGGAGAGAAAGAAGATACAAAATAAAACGATATTATTATTATTATAGGTCGTGTCAGTTGGACTATCGACCTACCTGGATTGGGCGTCTGATCTCGCCATCATCGCCTGCGGCGATGTGTGATGAAGAGGCAAAGGAGACAAGGTACGAACGCCCGTCAAACTAGCCACCTTGCACGGGGGGAGGGTGGAGGGAAGGGAGCATTAGCGCACTGTGCTGCACGCGCATGGCAAGAACTCGGAATCAAATGGCGAGTGTGAAAGTGTGAAGAGAGAGCGGCACTTCCGGTCCGGCGACTCAGAGTCACTCTCTGCGACGTAAACGATGGACACCCGCGAACAGATCGACGTCTCCACCATCGGTGGAAACGCGGCTCGAGATCTCAAACAATCCCTCGTCGACCTCGTCGCTTCCGAAGCAAAGTTGAACAGGGTCAGAGGTACGCGTGGGTTCGAGCCTGGCATCGCCTCCCGCATCGCCTGGACCGAACTCTCTGTCATACCCAAGACGGAGCAGCCGGAACGACTCGAGGGCCGGGTAGTGTGCGAGATCGTTGTCCAAGAAGGTGTGTATTTCCCTTTCTTTTTTGTTCCCGGACGCCCTCTGAGTTGTGCGCGCCTGTCGCTTGTCAACTCTTCCTCGTGTGTTTCGCTGCTGGTCTTCCACTGCTATAATGTAATTTCTGTGCACCGCGGCTTGGTACAACCTGCCACGTCGATGGCCCTGGGTCGGTCACATGCTCAGACATGCTCAACGGACGCGGAACGATCCACGGTGCCTGCTGTGCGTTGCTCATCGACAAGTACGTGTTCAACTTCTCCGCCTTCAGGCGACCCCGTGTCGCCCCTGACCTCTCTTGCAGTTGTTCGTCCTTTCCCATCGCCCTCCTCAATCTCGCCACCACTGGCCGGGCCGACCTCGGCGTCTCCCAGTCCCTCAACATCCTGTACCACTCGCCCGCTGTTGTGTGCGTTCCCTTTATTTCTCTGCTTTCCTTGCCGCTGTGCACCAATAGATAATTTGCTCATATTTCTTGTCCTTAGGGACGACAGACTGCGTGTCGTCAGCACTACGATCGCGCTCGGCACCCGCGTGTTCTCGTCGCGCTGCGAGGTACGTCATCCGAGGCTTCACCCACACCACTGGCTGACACCCGCTCTCTCTTCTCTCTCTCTCTCTCTCTTTCTCTCTCCCTGCAGATCTGGAACGTCACCAAACAAAGATTGGTTGCGTCGGGCGTGCACACTAAAATGATCGCTTCCCCATCAAAGACGCCGAGCAAGCTTTGACGGACGTCCATAATTTTCTCGAGAATATACACGTTTTCTCTTATTCCAGGCTCGATGACATTTAACGAACAGCTTGTGAGTTTAAAATTGTTTACAATGACTCGGAGCGGTTGGACAACGAGACTTCAAGAGTGAGAAAAACAGATAATGTGGCAGACCTAGGATTATAATTGCAAGGCGAAAACAATCAAACCAGGAAATGAGGGGGAAAAGGATTGCGCAGGATGAATTCACTAACTTGGGTGAAATAAATCGGAATGAATGGTCATGCTCAGCGGGTCGACATCCAGCCAGCCCTTCCCTCCGTTTCTGTCTGCCTCTTTGCCTCCAGGAAGAGGACGAGTCTTGTACCTCGGGGACGGACAGCAGGATCGGACAAGGTAGACAGTTATATTTTTACTAGTCGTACGTATCATCACGCTCATATGACAGATGGCATCTACCGGAGTACATCGTGTCAGTACCCACTCAGGAATTTGGGGTAGAAGACCGGCTCTTCTATTATCTTGTCAAAACCGTTCACAGAACCAAGATGTCTAATGATAGATTGAAGGCGAAGGTTTGCAAACAGTGGGGCAAAATTGCATACTGCGTACATATCATGAGCAACCATCCGACCACCCTGAGAAATCCATCTAGACCTTTTAATATCCGTCGCAAACCACAACCCCAGTCACAGGATGGGGCTATAGCTTCGATGACGGTTCCTGTTGGAATTATAAGGGTCAATTACACTTATAATTAAGTAGACCGGTTAGATGTAACTCATCTATATACCAGATCACTCTAGACTTGGTCACATGTCTGGATAGACCGTGTCACATGTCTTTCACTTACATAAGTAGTCTAGAACATCACATGATGTTCTAGTACGAACCTTCTGTCACGTGTACGCTATCTCTGACTACATTGCAGAGATAAGCATTACATCATCAATCTAGACTCGCTCTAGATTGATAGGTCTTTCTTCTTATCTTCCATCTCTCATTGGTAGATAGAACACACACATCCTATTGGATGATAGAGGTTGATGACAGAGCAGCTGACAGATCGGATGACTGATG
>JBBPLL010000227.1:0-42597 GCA_038089755.1 Leccinellum rugosiceps | reverse complement strand
CTGCTTCAGTCCATAGATTAACTTTTGTAGTCAACAGACCTTGGTCTCCTGACCCTTGACAATGAAACCTTCTGGTTGCTCCATGTATATTTCTTTGTCGAGTTCGCCGAAGAGAAAAGCTATTTTGACGTCTAGAGCATATAGCTCCCAGCTATTCAATGCTGCCATAGCAATGAGGTTGCGAATGGATTCAAACCGTGCAACTGGAGCGAAGGTGTTTTCATAGTCGATGCCAAAGATTTGCATAAAGCCTTTAGCGACGAAATGAGCTTTCTTTCGTCCGTCTGACTTTTGTGCAAATACCCATCTTCCCTTGATGGGTCAATGACCCTTAGGTGTTACGCTTGCATCTTCCTAAAGACGTACACCCTCCAGTGGACATCTTCCCAACTCTACCCTGAGAGTAGACACTCCAGGGGCTCACGGGGAATGCTACCTATCTACCAGCAAGGAACTCACTAAGAGTCGCATCAGCTGCCAGTGGGCAAGGACTAGCGGTTAGAGCCAATGTCAAGGCTTCTGGGTGACCGCGGGAGAAGGTCTCACAAGAGGAACTCTCAAGTGGATGACAAGTAAGAAAGGCGCTGAATTGTGTAGAACTAACTAAGGAACACCATCATGCTATGCTGGGTATTTATAGGTAAAGGTACAGTGCACAGACCAAGCTGTGTGTTGAGATTCGTAGATTCTATTCTATCTGCTCTACGATATCTCGTAGTGTGACAAGACGTCACTGCTACTGACACATAGGGTGACATATTAACTTATGTACACGACATGTGTCTTATCTTCTTATCTCTCTATCTTTCTATCGCTTATCGTATTACTCATCACATAGATAAGCACTTACGTCTTATTGGACGATAAGTTATCCTACTGTGGATGACTCATATCTTCGTCATCCATATTCTTTGACATTCCATGATGTTCTATCATCATTCCCTACTATAGGAGATACGTACATAGATACAAACATATCCTGTACGTATATAAACCTGGTGGTTTAACCACAGGTAATTAACGAAGTCTTTCCTTCGCTCTTCCATCATTCAAGTCCATCCTCAACTACTCAGAGCTACCACTCTTCGTACTTGACTACCTCTTGTTCAACAACCTCCGGTCACGGTTCTACAAGGTATCATGTGATATAGTAGAACATTCTAGTAGCAGCATGTGACAGAATACTAGCCAATAGCATAAGTATCTTGTCTATGCTCAGTCAGTAAGCGATAAGGCTTAGTAACAGCCAATGGGATGTATTCTACTTATCTATGATTCATAAGCGAAACTGATAGATTAATCTAGAATGATTATCTAAGTAGACTTGGTCTGGACATAGACCAGTCTAGCCTTGGTGGTATTATGAATACTACCATCTCAACATTAGCATCATGAGACACACCCTTCTGCCAACCAGAAATAACCTTTCTCTTTTCTTCCCATGTACGTTTTTCAGGGAAATTACAATCCTCATCAGAATTCAGCTCCAGAGACACTTGTCGGTGTGCATGGTACCATTGTATGGTCTGATCCAGCCTACCACATCAAGCATGATCCAACTCATTTGCATATGAGCATCATCGAGCTTCCGAAGCAGCATCATGAGTGCCTTGATGCTCTGCAACACACGACAGACCAGGCGACAAGAAGACTTGTCTACCATGAAGGTTGGAATCGCGACGCGCACGCTTGCGCAGTTGAAATTCCATCATTAACGGTGGACAACGACAATCGGTCCTGTGCAACCGCAGAAGCTCTCGAAGCCAAGCAACTTTATCGCGCGCAGCAACCGGAACCCCGAGGGCAACACATAGTAGCATCACGAGATGCTTACGGGTCAAATAGGGGTAATCAACAAGAAACGCCGTGATATCCGATACAAAAACCGACATTCGGGGACCAACTGGAGGCAGACTATCTGCAACAACCTGTTGGGAACGAATTCCCTCAAAATCGTAATCCTGTCTGAGCGACACGTACGATATCCAATGCTCCGTTGTTGGAACTCTCTCACCAACAGCAATGCGAACACCTTCCGGGGGCTCAACTGCATACTCAGTCGGTAAAATACACGAAAGCGAACTGGTCAGTCGATATGAACCGTAATTCTCCATGGCGATGAACTTAACGGAGCGAAGATGATAGTAATCGATAGGAGGAAAGTAGTGGCGCAAAAACTAGAACTCACGTGCGACTAAAACGGAGTCCTAACATCAACATGACCAAGCTACTTCCTAATAGAGTGAAAAATTGCAGACAGGAAAAACGTCGGATAAACCTGGAACCCTAAAGGGTCCAGGAAAATGTAATTGGGGCCTCTAAGGTACCGTTGAACAGTTTCTGGAATTCAGAGGAAGGAGACTGCTCCTCTGGATGTTCATGCGACAATTTGAAGCTGGCATTGCAGAAAAGGTGTGATTAAAAGGATGAAAAGAGGATCGGGGGTGCCAGTACTAGGTCTGGAGATCGCGCAAAATGGGGCTTGGACCCAGCCTCTATCCAATAGTACATTGCACCGCGGTCACCGGCACACGCTGATCAAACAGCCGTCAGGCAAGGGCAATATTCCGAAGTTTCGTCTCCAGATTGACTACAAGTAACGAGTGTAGTGTTTACATTTACTCATTTAGCAAACCCTTTTTACGTTATCCCCTATTCCATGTTAGACTTCCGAGTTACCCACATGAAGTATCTCTCACTGGCAACAACCGTTTAGCAACCTCTTCCCCTTCCCTGCAAGTAATGTCACGGTCCGTGTCAGCCCCATCTCGTATTAGCCCGTGCACTTGCTAAAGCGGAACATCGGGTTTCGAGATTAGTCAAGTCCTCCCTGAGGGTTCACCTCGGAAAAGGCAAACATGAGTACGGTTCTTCTCGACCGCCGACAGAAACGCTAGAAAGTTTCTTCATGGCCTGTGGTGGCTTATTGTTCATGCTTTCCACTAGAAGTTCACCCGTCTGATAATATGTCATCTGCACAACTCGTCTCTCGTTGTCCGCCCTTTCACTTGCGATGAGATGTTCGGAACTCGCCTCGCTCACTCTTTTTCGCGCTACCCCAGCTCAAGTACTGGAGGCACGAAAGCGAACGTGGTCAGAATGGGGAGGATCACTCACAGAGGAGCAGTACCTCGAATGTACTGCCCAAATGGACGACATGGAACATTCGGTCGACTCGCATGGGATAACTTGGTACGGCTATTCGAGTCTCAATGGCGACTCAGCAAGTCTCATTTAAGATGACTTTAGGGTGTTGGCACCCAGGGATAACCCACAAACCCTGGACTTTATGTGTGCTTGCGAGACGTGAGTACAGTGCAATCTTGAAAATTACCGAGATTTAATGTCAACTGACAGGTACAAACGACGTGGGCTTGTCCGGTACTCGGATTCAAGAGAGGTGCAGGAAGTTTCATGTTATGGGATTGTGTCTGTGTTCACCCCACCGCAAAAACGAAGGAAAGGATATGCCTCTCATATGATGCGGCTCCTGCATTGGGTCACTTCTGGAAGGACGACAGAGTACAACTTACCTGAGTTCCCGCTCCAATGGGGAGCTCCGCCTCCTGAGGTAGCGGAAGCCGGAAACGGGCTGTTTTCCATCCTTACTAGTGGCATCGGAGATCAGTTCTACAAGCGAACCGGCCCTGGGATCGATAACGCTGGTGGATGGGAGACAAGAAGTCCCGTCTCTACTATCTGGAACATCCCAGGCCCTCAGATAGCAGTGTTCGAGCAGCACGGCGCCGATAGCGAGTGGACGTGGCTTAAGCAAGGAGACCTCGACGCTACTTGGGAAAAGGACGTTCAGTTAATCCGGCGCAGGATGGAGAATTTACCCCAGTCAAGCCCGAACTATCACACCGAGAGACCCAAGGCGTTTGTATCATACCTACCCGATGCAGGCGTTGGGTCTTTCCACATTTTTCGTTCCATTACCGCAGACAAAATTGTGTCAATGGGTATCTGGGGTGTTGAGAAGACAACGACAGACGACGACCAGCCAGCTTTCGCAACATGGTCCATCGACGTGCGACCATTACCTCCAACGATAATCGTCACCAGAGTTAGCGCAACAGAATCAACATTCCCGGATCTTCTTCATCGCATCCAAGATGCCGCTAGGCAGAGTGGCATCGTCAAAATGGAGATATGGAACATACCCAAGCATTTACTCAATGTTGCTGCAGCAACAGGGGGCCGAACGTTCGAAAGGAAAGAACATCTGCCTGCAATCAAGTGGTATGGTAGAGGTGTGACGGCAGATATTGAATGGGTCCTGAACGAGAAGTAAGTAAGCATGTTTTCAACGGAACCGGGCAGTTAACTGACTCTATCACAAAACCAATGGCACAGGAAAGTATTAGTAAGGTAGAAGACTTGCCAGCCTTTGTATACCGTGGCACCTTGTGATACAGGTGATTTGTTCGTACCAATTCGGATCATGTGCATGGGAAACCAGCACACTGCACATTCACAGACTTCAGTTTGAATGACATTGTACTATATCCTCTGGAATCCAGGGGAAGAGAATGAGAGTTTATATTGTTACGTGCGTGGCATCCGCTGAGGCACGATCGGCGTGGATGCCGCTTTCCAGGCTCCGACGACGCTGCCTAGCCTCAGCCTCGAGGAACAAGTGTCGTTGCACATCTTGTTACTACTCCGGATGCTGTATCCGGACACCTTGCTAAATTGCTGCTTGATTGCTCTATTACATACTTATAACGGAGTATCTAATGCCTTCGTCTAGGAGGATACGATGATACTACACCGTGATCTAATAGCGACGGGACATAGGACGTCTCTATGTTAATTAACTGAGTATGCGGAAGGTGTATAGATGTGTTAAATGTTAACAATAAGAGAAGAGGATCTGGTATAATCCCCAAGGATATCATCAATCAGTGCCAGTAGGTCTTGTGGCCGATCACAATCGCGTGAAATGGGTCCAGCCTCGTTTTAATTGCTGTGTACCGCGGTCAAACTCGAAGTCGTTGAGTCCCTGATATGCTTACCTCGAAGAAGACAAACATAAGGACGGTGTTTGGTCCTAGCCGCATGAAGGCTGGTGTCCAACCTTTAAACATAAACATGGGACCTTCCTCGCGGAGCGACTTCAGGAGAACTTGCGCAGGGCTAATCTTCCCCGACTTGAAAGTTGAGATTAGTGAACAGCCATTCGTGCACAAACAAAATACCTCACCGAACCCATTATTCTCGTTCTTACGACATCAGCAGGTGAGCAAACAGCTGTGAAGTGGAGTGAACATGGAACACATGCATCGAGAACAATGAACGAACTTGTGCCACATGTCCCCGCAGCTAAACTAGCTACGACATGCAAGGCGAAGCCGTCGTGAAACTGATAGTCAATCATGGGTATTCGATGACGGAGTAGGGTTGCCTTGAAAAAGTCATAACTGTAACTGGCTTTAGGAAGCGCGTCCAAGTGATCCACAGGAATTGAGTTGACTCACGATCCCACCTGTGATGTCTATCCAAAGTCAAATGTCACGCGGTGAATTTAGAGACAGAGAAAGCTTACATTCATTAAAGCTGCACGTATCTTGAAATGAACATTCAATGATTACACCATTTGTCCATCTGTCCATGCTCACCGTGTTGGTTCCGAGTCCTCTGCCCAGACCTTTGATGCCCTCATTTCTTACAAGGCTTCCAAAACCAGCGAGAGCGTTACGATATCCATATTGCTTTTCTGGAGGCCTTAGCGAATCACTGGTCATGCGCACGAGCAGAATGTCAGCAGGATTCCCCGCAATGCCTCCCAATGCGCCAGCAACACTAGCAGCCAGGAGGAGTTTGCCAACAGATGGGTTTCTATTTTTCGACATGCGTCGTTTCATCTCCTCGTAGCTTCCAATGCGGACAAGTGAATATGTCATCTGTCGCAGCAGTGATGCGGAAAGACCCGTGTAGATACTGCGCAGGCCATTCTCGGACAACGAGGTCCGGATCGTCGCAAGCATGGATGATTGTGGCACAGATGGACCGAGAGTCTGCATACGGCTGTGTGGATTTTAGCCATGCTCCCTCGGCGAAACTGGGATCTCCTACACTTTCGTCAAGTCTAGGGGATGCGTAAAGCACGCCGCCACTGGAGCAAAGAATGTAAGATAAGGCAAGAGGTTTCTAGTGGTACCACAAACTGGAAGCTGCAACACCTGTAATAGAGCGTGTCAGTCGAACGCCATAAAGGATGAACGTTGAGCTTACCGCCAAGCCTGCGTAAAACGGCACTTGGTAAGAGTTTTAGAGTAGTATTCGAGAATTCTCACCAGAATGGATATGTGGGCATTTTGCGTCTGGTCTTCTCCCCTCACACACCAGCCTTTATGTATACCGAGTATTCGAATTCCAGCAGGTACAGCTTCACACGTGGGTCCGGGTTGTTTCCAGTGTTTCGGGAGGGCAAAAGGCCACAGGATGGCGAAGCCTGCAACTGCCTGATTACCCCAAAATGATGGGATATATTTCGAGATGCGCTCTAAAAGCCTGTGTGAGCACTTGATGGAGGGCGAATGTGATGGCAGCGCACCAAAAATTTCGAGGGTGGGGTACGTAACACGTCCAGAAAATAAAAAGAGAAAAGCTTGAGATGTAAACGCACTTCAAGTCACCACAACATTCGGTGAACGGGCAGCATCTTAACGACTCCCTCGCAAGTCTTTACAACGTTGAACATACCGTTGCTCACGGAGAATTTGAAAGGTCCGTGCGCACGTGAGCCGCCGGCGAACCAATTTATTAGTCAGCAACCAACCACACAAATTTACCCCTTCGACATCTCCCTTTTGCTTTCAACCCTACGTTCTCAGTAATATCAACAACAACAATGTCGCACGAAAACGAAGAACTAGTCAACTACGAGGATGAAGACGACGTCATCCCTAACGGTGCTGCCGCGCCCACGAACGGTATCCCTGCCTCGGCTGCGGGTGATGGCGAGGTCGAAAAAGACAAGAAAAACTTTTCAGGCATACATTCGACCGGCTTCAGGTCTGCTCATGTCCTTTTTTGATCACCCCTCGCCACCTGACCCTTCTCATCAGGGATTTCTTGCTAAAGCCCGAGTTGCTGCGTGCAATCAGTGACCTTGGGTTTGAACATCCTTCAGAAGGTATTGCCATTGTACCTTTGAAACGCACTATTTTTAAACATGCCATCACAGTTCAACAAGAATGTATTCCCCAAGCCGTCCTGGGAATGGACGTCCTCTGCCAGGCAAAGTCGGGCCACGGCAAGACTGCGGTCTTTGTGCTTGCCACACTACAACAATTGGAACCGGTGAATGGCGAGGTTTCCGTGATTGTCTTGTGCCATACCCGTGAACTCGCCTTTCAAATCAAGAACGAGTATACGCGGTTTGCAAAGTACATGCCCGACGTACGGGTCCACACCTTTTTTGGTGGTACCCCCGTTCAAAAGGATGCGGAAATTCTTCGTGACAAGACCCGCTGCCCACACATCGTTGTCGCGACTCCTGGTCGCCTGAATGCCCTCACTCGTGACAAGATTCTGGATGCCAAGAACGTCAAACACTTCACGTTGGACGAGTGCGACAAAATGCTAGAGCAGCTCGGTTAGTCTCCGCCCCTTCAGTTTCGGCTGCCAGCCTTGGAATGCTGCGCTATTAAACAAATTGCGCCCATTACACCGGTCTCCGCCACCGGTCAACGAAGTTCTTGTCGCCATACTCAACGTCACACTGCCAATGTGGGCGAGCGCGGTGGGCGCCACTTGGAATTGGTGTTGAAGCATGGTCATGGGTTCATCGCTGGGTTGCTGAGTTGCTGAGAGCATTACTTGATGAAGAACATTACGGATCCGCTTCCGATTTCCTGCTCTCGCTGCAGGCGAAAGTTTTACATGGGCTTATTCGCAACCGTGTTCCTGAGTTTCTTCTTTTCTCGCTCGGCCCGCAATTCAAACACAATCTAACGCTATTCCCCGCCCTTTACTACGTAGACATGCGTCGGGATGTTCAGGAAATTTTCCGTGCGACTCCCCACCACAAGCAAGTCATGATGTTCAGCGCCACGTTGTCAAAGGAAATCCGTATCACTTGCAAGAAGTTCATGGCCAACGTAAGTCTTTTTATCCACAATTCAAAGATATGCTGACATTGCAATAGCCACTTGAAATTTTTGTCGACGACGAGACAAAATTGACGTTGCATGGTTTGCAACAGCATTACGTCAAACTCGAAGAGAATGCCAAAAACAGGAAACTCAATGACTTGCTTGATACCCTGGAGTTCAACCAGGTAGGCAACGTATCTAGTATCTCAAACTGTACTTATTTGGTGTTAGGTCGTCATCTTTGTCAAGTCCGTTGCACGAGCGATTGAACTGGACAAACTACTGGTTTCATGCAATTTCCCGAGCATCAGTATCCATTCTGGTCTTGCGCAAGAAGAGCGGTAGGCCCATAATGTCCTTTTCACTGTAGTGTACACTGCTAACCTTGAGAAAAGCATCAAACGTTACACCGCCTTCAAGGCATTTGAAAAACGAATACTAGTGGCCACCGATATTTTTGGCCGTGGTATTGATGTCGAACGTGTCAACATCGTTGTCAATTACGACTGCCCTCCTGACGCGGACAGTTACCTCCACCGTGTTGGGCGTGCTGGGCGATTTGGTACCAAGGGTCTTGCCATCACGTTTGTGTCGAGCGAAAGTGATCAGCAGGTGATGGCTGCCATCCAATCTCGATTCGAGGTTGCGGTGCCTGAGTTGCCGGACCACATTGATCCTGCTAGCTATAGTAAGTTGGTCTGTTGCACGCTCGACCCACATGCTCATGTGTGATTTTCAGTGACATCGTAATCGAATTCGTGCTGTCGCTATATGTTTGCCGATTTTCTACTCTCTGTATTTTGTAGAACTAGTCGAGTCGTGACTAGTCACCTACTTTCGCACATCCTGACTCCCAATGAGACTCTTTGTATAGCGTCGTCTTTTAGGATCCACCTATCTTGCCCAAAGCTTGTGTTCAGACTTGGCTCCTAGTGCAGTGTTGGAAACCTGCGTACCTACTACTTTAGAGGTCAAGCTTTCAGACTCAAGGCCCGACTCGCAATTGCATCTCTTGCTTCTACCAGTGCGGCGGTACCTCTACATACCAGACAATGGTCGAGGTGCCTGTACTCGAGGCCGTCACAGTAAATTTGTACACCAGATCTCTGCCTCATTGCTGCGGGTGCGGAGCCTCGGCGAGCTGCCGCTCGGACACTTCAAAGTTCAAATCGCAAACGGGAGGAGATGAACGCACGTTCGTGTATCATGTCGAATTCATCCAGATCATAACCACCACGAGTCCGTCACCGTTTTCAGGAGACCCATAACTTACAAGTTCCTCCGTCACAAGTGCCAGTGCATACCCTATCCTCGGCCGCGTGCAGGACAACACACTGGAGGTGATCCACGCCAGCATGGCCCATAAGATAGGAATCTTGGGATTTCGGGCGACGATAGCGGCCCCGTCGACAGCGACTATACCATCGATTGAGCGATCGACGATAAGACTTGCTGAAGACGGTCAGTGTATCGATGGACAGTGACGTACTACTAAGCTCATGGTCACGATAACGAGAGGACAGCACGAGCCAACTGAGAGAGGTTGGAGAGAGGGAAGCTAGGTCATTTGGACTGCCTCTTGGTTTGGATGGTCTAGGTACGTCGTCCGACTTGTGCTTGTACCGGTCATCCATCCTGATCATTCTGTCATTACTTGCGTTACCGTCGCTGTCGATCTGGTGCTCCGAATCATCTTCGACGCCTCTCGACGTCTCTTGCGCCCTCTCGTGGTCACGTCCCAGATTCGCAAAGCGAAAAACGGATCTAGAAGGCCTTGACACGCGTTGAAGTTGTCATTTTCCAGGACGCCCCAACCGCTCTCCTGATCTTTGGCTGCGTCCGCTTCCCCTCCTAGATTACATACCGCACGTTTTGCGTCCGCGCGGCTGCTCTGTGTGTTCGACCCTTCTATGGCGACACGCTCGCGGTCCGATCCACTTGCTTCAGCCTCGTCACTCGCCGCCGGCAGCGGCATTTCCGAGTGGTTGTCTGAGTGCGGCGCTGGCGTCAGATTGAAAATAGATGGCAGTGACTGCCGCACGACAATGTCTGGGAGACGTTCGAGAATCCCCGTTCCACTATTCATTTGTTTAGGAAATAAGTAAAATCCTAAATTTCGGACCTGCGATTGTTCTGTTTCCCTCTAACCAACATAGCATCAAAGGAGACGGATCGATCAGATAGGTATCAGGAAAGTAGTGGCAAGATTATTTTCCTTCCGCTGCTTATTATCGATTAATAGTCGTACTCATCTTCAAAGCTTGCCGTCACCCTCCCCTACAGGTACGCCCATAGATTCCCTGCCTTCTTCGGATAACCTTGTACTTTGTGCCTGTGCACCTGTATCGGCGGATACCTTGGTCAAAGAGCTACGTAGAGAGCATGTTCGAGGTCTGGTTTACTTATCTTCCTGTCCTTTCAACTTGAAGCAAGGCGTCTAAGCTTGATCGGTGTTTGGTTTGTAAAGTGATGCCTCTCTCAGGCTACTGATCAAAAAACATCGCAGTTGGACCACATTCGTCTGAGGTGCTTCGACCATGTTCTCTGAACAGACTAATATTAGGACCTTTTGGTCAAGTACGCGCTGCCCTTCCCCCCATGCACTATTTAATCCTTGGCCGCGGCGCTTTAACACCTAGCGTCCCTTTTCGCCTTAGGCTACAGGCATCCTAATGCAACCCGAGACGTGTTTGAATCAGAACTCAGATCTGGGTTACCTTCTGAGTTGTTGAACCGGTTAGTACCGGCCGCTGATATCGTAGAGCATCAGCTTATCTTGGCAGCCACACATATAATATTTCACAGGTCACCTCATCACATATTTGCATCAGTGGAAGCTTGTGTTCGGGGGGGTGAGAAGGTGCGGTGCCAGTAAGTACGCTCGCGATTGACGATCATCAAGAATCGAGTTGGACTATGTGTATCTATCGTATCACATTCTACTAGTACTTGGCTCGGGTACTGGAACCAAGTCATTGTGAATCTTTTCTGCAAGTCAAGCTTACGATATCATGGCTACGTGGAAAAATTACTCGATCTCGATAATCAAAGCGACGGAGGCAGTAGTAATTTGAGAGGCTCACCACGGGATCCTTTGTTCTAGGAAAGGCTGGGAAAAATTTGTAGTGTGGGTAGAGATATGGCCACGTTGAACACTAGCAAGCGCTGCAGTGACGCACCATTCTCTCTTGGCGGGAAAGGAAACCGATTAGGGGTTTCCTCGCACCGGCTACCTCACGTTCAGCATTCCGCCCACGCTGTATCGTGACGTGAGAGCCTGAGGTAAGCTTAGGCAGCAAGGGCATGGTTCATTGCACGGTGCAAGGCAATGCCCGGCCTCATGGCCTTCTGAGGCGACAGCATCTGACGATACAGAGCTTGGTCCACATCTGGCCAGCAGGCAGATTATCGTGAATGACCGTGTTGATAGAATGATGACAGAATTGGATCCGGTGGGAAAGGTTGTGAGGGCAAGGGAAGAAGATGGCACAGTAATGCCACCAGTACTGGTGCCGGAAGCATCGAACGGCCGATCCGATGCAAGGTTGTGAAAGTCCCGGAGCGGACTCGGAGACTCGACAAATTTGGAATCAAAGTCTATGCCCGGAGTTTGGGCTGGCTAGGTGTTCTCAGCTGGCTGCGACGACGGTCACAAGGCTTTGGATGTATCTTTGATTTACCTCTGAGTCTACGGCGTGTGTCTACCAGTTTCAAGCTTCTGGAGTTGATCTGTGGACAAAACGATGATGCCATCAGAAGTTCAGTTAACTTGAGGATTGATGTACTAGGTCGTACATGAAACTAGATCTATGTTTAGGAATCGAAAACCGTGGTTTGAGCCATCGTACGATCGCGGGGCGGTGGTACTGTGCTAAAATAAAAGCAACTTGAATTAGTCCACATGAGAATGTCCCATTACATAAACCAGCGTCCATAAAAATGCGTGCTCACCAAACCCGCCCGCTCGTGAAATGGGCCTCTCGAACATGTTCAGTCGGTCTTCTAGAACTAGAAGGGGCTCGAGGCCATGGGGACTCAAATGGCGCTCATCGATCTGGTTCGTGACAATCGGTGCGTTCGTTCGCTTCCTTTTATTCCTTGATATCCTCCTAATATCCATCCCAGTCGTCGGTTTGGGTCCGTAGCTGAACCCTACCCCCTGACTAAGTCGCTCGTCTCACCCTCACCTATCTCTAGGAATCACCACGGATCTGCTCGTATACTCGATAATCATCCCCGTAATTCCATTCCAGCTCGAACACCTCAAGTACGGCAATGTCTCTGCTCTCACGGGCTGGCTCCTCGTCGCATACGTACGTCTTTCCTCCTTTTCCGACACTCGCTCATATCCTCCCTGCAGTCGTTAGGGCTGGTGCTCTGTATGTGCTACTTATCTCTTCTCCCTTCCCCATCCTTATCGATTGTCAGCCACAATACCTATCGCAATCTTCGCCGAGAAAAGTAGTTCCAGGCGCACTCCACTTGTCATCGGCCTGTTCGCTCTCCTAGGCGCACAGGTCCTCCTCATGGAAGCTCCCAACTACCCCCTCATGGCCATTGCCCGTGCCATCCAGGGTATTAGTTCCTCCATGGTCTGGATTGTTGGCTTGGCCCTCCTGTAATATTCCTCTCTTCTAACTCGTCCTCATTCTTATTTCCTTATCAGCTGTGATACCACCCCTGAACAACATGTCGGCAGTCAGTCCCTGTTTCTCCCCCCCCTTTTTTTTTACCTTGCTATACTCAAGACCGTTCTTCGTTCAGGACAACTAGGCATTGCGATGACTGGTCTCTCTGTCGGGTGAGGGTCCTCGTTTATCTTTTCCGTGCTAGCTGACGCCCACCTCCAAGTCTTGTGGTTGGCACTCCTTGCGGCGGGGCCTTGTATGCACGATTTGGCTTTCGTGGCCCATTCATCTTCAGCGAGATATGTACAGCCATTGATCTCATCCTCCGCTGGCTCGTTATCGAGAGGGATGTCGCAATTCGTTACGGTTACGACCCAGCCACAGGTCGGGATGTTGGTACTGTCGCGAGCTTGGAAGCTCTGTCTGTACCTCAATCCTCGTCGGAAGCCCCTGCACCCTTTCCACCACCCACTCCATCACAACTATCACCCCCGACTTTAGCTGATCCCGAGCAGAATTCAATCACACTGTCTTCTTCACCCCCTTCCCGCGCTTCTACCATGGAGATTTTGCCTGCTCGCAAACCACTTCCAATGCTTAAAGTAATGCGTTTACTGGCCCAATCTCCTCGTGCTATGGTTGCGTTGATCATGTCTTTGATTTATGGGTATGTCGCTATATCAAACTGGTGACCGTGTTGACAGACCGTGCCCTCTAGTACTCTTACTACTATGATGGAGCCTTCCCTTCCCCTCCATCTGCAATCTATTTGGGGATTCAAGTCCGATCGAGTTGGCCTGGTGTACATGGCAGCTCTTGTACCCGCGTTGATTTGTGCGCATCCTCATCGCGTATAGTTCGGCGGAGAACTCACCTCGATTGTAGCGTCACCTTTGTCTGGGTTGTTCTCTGATCGAATAGGCTCAGATTACGTCACGTCTACATGTCTACTCCTTGCCTTACCTTGGTGGATCATTCTGCCCCTTAGAGAGTCGCTCGGTTTGTTCATCGCCTGTCTGGCTTTGCAAAGTGAGAGTTGCGATTTTGACGTGTATGCTCGCTCTTACGCACATTATTCTCAGGTTTCTTTGTCTCGGGGGTGGTCCCTCCCGTGACTACAGAATTGGCAACCGTTTCTCGAGGCATTCCGGGCGTTGGATGTATGTCTCCTTGACTTTCACATTCGTCCGCTGATTGTACGATTCTTTAGATGCACATGTGTACGGAGCTTTCAATCTCGCATTCGGTATCGGAACTGCAGGTATGTGTTTTGTGCCTACACATCATGGCCCAGGTGCAGTCCTAACTACGAGTAGTGGGCCCTATACTTGGTGGACAGGTTCATATCTCGCCCGCTGTTCCTGTGGGTCAACATCTGATTACCCATTTTCCTGCAGCTTTACAGCCGTACAAAGCATGGATGGACCACGCTGTGTTGCATAACGGGTGCACTCATTGTCGTGTGCATCGCGCTCGCAGTTTGTTACACTGGTGACGAACCTCTGCTAACCAAGGTGATGCGACACAAGAATTGGTCACAAGCGTCGGTAGAGATGAAGCGTTTAAAGCGGCAATCAAAGGAACAAAAGGAACAGATCACAGACAATGCAGAAATGCATCCTTGATATTATATATTTCAGACTCATCATGCGATACCATCTTCATCTCGTACCTTATCCTGGACTCTCTGGCAGGTATTCTCTAGAAGTTGTATAATCATCGTACGGTTACCAATTCATGTATATGATTGCCATGAACATGAAATTGTGTTAGTATCTAGTCAGAGACTGAGATCGGGATTCGGGAACCATATCTACCAGGACCCCAGGTCGGTCTCAGAGCCTTGTCATAGCTTCAGTCTCGCATAGCCTGGCATGGACTCTAATGCAGATTCCGGGACGACAGGACAGGTATCCTCAGCCTATCACCTCGAGGGAGCGACCGACGTAGGTGTCACCACTGGCACACCCGGAGAGTCCCAAACATTTGTAACTAGCGCAAGCCCACGCCTCGACACTCAGAGCCGGAATAACCTCAGACAAGCCTCCGTCGCGCTCGATACTGCGTACGAGCGGATAACCTCTCTCAGGAACAGCATTAACAACATGTTGAATCGCATCCCGGCGGAAACTACAAGAACTGGGACCTCGACGAGTAGCAGTACGGATGCCAGCGACGCCCAACCCCGTCATTCCCTAAGCCACGACGCCAGCATTCGTCCGCCTCATTCTGCACTCGTGCTCTCGTCGGGCGAACAGGTGGTGGAAGAACTGAATCTGAGGGCTGCGAGGCTGCGCTCACTCATACCCCCCTCTGCCCGGCAACGGCTCGAAGAATTCGAATCCAACAGCAGGAACCAACCGAGGAGGGAGTTTACGTTGGATCTTCCAAGGCTAGACAGAACTGATGCCCGCCCGGCCCCACCCCGACCCCGCTCTCCACCCATGCCGAATTCAATCCTCCCAAATGCTAGAGGTTCCCACAGCGTTCATCGTGATGACTCGAGCACGATGATCGGAAGGCGTGTGGCGGCGCGCGTGAATGCAGCGGATGGTCAGAATAGTCTTTCCTCCCGGCTGTCGCTCTCGCAGATCGAGCAGCGGTTGCAAGCGCAGACGGCTCAAGTCGCACGGGAATTGGAGAACATGACGCAACACTTGGCTGCCACAACCTCTAGAAGGGTCGAATTGGCCACCTCAAGAACGCGCAGCGGTAATACTGCCACCGCAGCACAGGAGCATCAAATAGTTGCTCCATCTAATGCTAGTAGCGACATGCCAAACCGTACAGTCGCCGGGGGTCCTTATAGGCCAGCTCGAGACGTCACGCTCATTGACAATACCACACGCATTTTCCTTCCACAACCAATATCACGTACATCATCGGATGGCACTCCTCTTGACGAGCTTTCTGCTCCCGCTCGGCGCAGCCTTTCCGCGGCTTATAGGGAACACATTGCGACGTATCGGGATCACGTCCAAGCGAGGAACCCCTCTCAGGATACTCCTCGGAATCTTGCCAATGCACCCGAGGTGCGAGGGACTCTGGTTAATCTTCTCACGCGGGATCGGGAGGAACAGATCATACCTGTGCGTCAATCCGAACATACCCGGGTCGGTGTCGAGACCAGCCGGAGGGATGACCCACCCGCCCGTTCCGATCCCTCGTCCCCAACGGGAGGACAGGGCCGACGTCGACGAGGTTGGAGTGAGCACCTTTCTCGCCCATTTCATACCGTTTCATGTCTGACGTGCGACGCAGCTCGACTCAATGCGGATGGCGACGAGATCGATTCGGATGAGGACAGCAACGTGTCGGCGCAGACGCGTCGCCTGCGCATGCGGTTTACCTATGGCACGACCAACGTGGACCAGCCGGCGACGAGGTCGCACACAGTCACCATCGAGGACATCCTCTGGCGGACGTCTGGGAGCGATAGCGAAGCGGATGCGGTCTCGGTCTCCGCGGACACAACCGAGAGCTGTCAGTCGCTTTTCCAGGGCTCACCACCCCGGCCTTCAATCCGACACCCCCACCCACTCCCGACGCCGGTCGAGGACATGTTGATATACCCCACTACCAAGGCACCTCAACAACCGCGGGTGATTTGCGTGTCGAAATACGCTAGCCTGGCTGGTCGGTGATCCATCAAACGCTTGGATCATGCGGCCGCGTTTCTTGACGTTTTTATGAATGGATCAATCAATCTTGGTTTCTTTTTCACTTTTTATTTCACTCAATATTCCCTCGAGATACTATACGGCAGGCAGTGAGACTGGTTGATTTATTCCATAAATTAGCTCTTTCTTTTCTTTCTTTCTCCAGTCCAACATCGTTTATGCCCTTCATGTACTAGAGCTAGAGGTCACCATACTTTACGAAAAAAAAGAAGTCTCTGCTCGGAGAAAACGTTCCAGTTCAGCGGCCCTTTTCAAGTTGATTCGTCAATGGCAGCTATAACCTTGTAGGACTATTACGAGGACGAGTTCACCGTGAGTACCCTGGAGACTCACCAGATTTTGGGTCAGAGACGTGCGATTCGATAACGAAGACGAGCGCAATTGGCCTCTCCGGCTGCATCAAGAACGTAGCTGGCCCGCTGACCGGGACGCAGCCGAGCTCGTGTCGGCCCCCAAGATGAAGTCACTGACAGGCAGGTGGATCGATGCTGGGAAGACAGCACACAGGAGACTTCTGGCGGCCGCCTTGGAACTCCAAGGCTTCCCTCCGAGTCAAGGAACCACATCGAGCAATATACATCAAAATAGATGACATTACGACGGTCACTTTACTACCATCGAAGATTCCTTTGCCACCTGTTTTTTTTTCATCATGGGGCGAACTTACGACGCCGCGAGCTGCAGTGAGCGCTGAGCAGCAGCCGCTATGTATATCATCGACGATAACGCAGCTCGATGGGAGGCAAGACTTCCGTTCCTCGTTTCCACCCCCTCGCCCGGCTCATGGCACGGACTACCTTCGATGATCGATCCGTGCAGACGATCGAGCGCGTGTCGTTCGTGTGAACCTCTAGCCTGAGAGATCTCTTTCCCCTTGGCAGCCCGTTGCTTCCTTCGACCGCCCCGGCCCCCGTATCGGGACGGACCCTTCTCTCCGTCAAACGATAACCGTCGTTGAATCACGTTGCATGCAAACCCAATACTGCACCACGACGCACTGATCCGGAAGCCGCATCGTATTGGCGGAAGAACCGGCGGCCTTCATGGAGAATGCAACGTCGGCCGATCGCAACCCATGAAGACGAACTCGTTGCGGGCCTGCCGTTTCGGAGTTCCACCAATCGGTGGATATTATTTCAAAGAATGTGTTGATCAGTGCGACCAGAATGCATACGCCGGCGCATCAGTAGTTCATCTCGTCCATCTCGCCCACGTGGTCGGAAGCTTCCTCAAACCGAAGTGTCTGCTCACCGTTGCCGTAACAAGCCGCTGGTAGAAAAAAGACCGAGATCCATTACTTCGGCAACGCTGTACGAGTACCTATGTCATTCTAGCGAAACCACCCACGCTCAGAAAGAAAGAAAATCCAACACGGGACAACACCGCTAACGTCACGTCTGCGCGGGGGAGGGCGCGGCCTGGTACGCTCCATAATAGTTGGGCTGGTACAGACCGTTCGGGTTGTACGCACCCGCGGCGCCAGGCTGTCCTGCGACCGCACTCCTCATGTGTGGAGGCAACGTTGGTACGTAGCCGGCCGCACTGGTACCCGCTGGGGTGGTCCACGTTCCGCCCGCGGCAGGCTGGTATGGTTTTCCGCCGGGCGTTGCTGCTGCGACCGTATTCGCCACCGCGAGTTGGCCGGACGCTTGCGCCGCTGCACTAAAGAAGCCCGCATACGACGTCGGTATCGCCGATGTTGTCGCCGCAGGCGTACTAGCAGCAACAGCAGTCGTTGTGCTCGGCTGTGGAGTCCCTTTGCGTGATCCGCCCGCGGACGTGCCACCCTGCGCTTGGGGATTGTACTGGTACCAAGAAGAATACGTGTATTGCTGCTGTCCCGTCGCGGCGTACGGTTGCCCTTGATAGTATTGTGCTGTTGCATGCGTCTGGGTGGTCGCCGGGGTTGCGTATGCGTTGGGATAGTAGGGTGGCTGACCGGGCTTGTACTGGTAACCCGGTCGGTAGGGTGTCGCATAGCTGTAGGAATAACCGGCGTAAGCCTGGGCCGTCGCTGCGGTTGTGGCGATGGGTTGCACGGGTGCCGGCTGGGTGGGCGTTGGTGTGGCTGGTGCGGCTGGGGGAGCTGAAGGGATTGCAGTTGCAGTGGACTTGATGTAGAGGGTTGAATCATCCCGAAGAGCCGTCGGGCGTTCCGCGGGGAGTGTCCCGTGCCAACCCCGTGTGGGCGCTATGGGTAGGGTCCGTTGGAGTTTATGGAGGGCGGACGGAGAAGGAGCGAGAGGAGCGAGATCAGAACTCGACAACCGCGGTCGGAGAGACGTGAGAAGAGAGAGGGAGTCGAGGATACCCTGAGCTAAAGTGCAAATTTGAGTGTCAGTGTCCAAAAACCAGTCAGCGGGACTGACCAGCATCCCACTCTTCTGACCCTTGCTCGACTGGGGTGAACTCTCCCTTTGATAAGCGTTTGCTCTGAAGTTCTTCCAGCCGTTTGAGCGCGCTGGCGTTTCGCTCCAGCAATTCATCAACAGCTGCTTCGAGCTCGAGACTCCCCAGGGCCTGCTTGAGCAAAGCTATTTGTTTCTTGGAGAAGAGCCCCTCCAAGGCCTCTGGATCGTCGAACACCTCGCTCTGAATGGGCTCATCAGCGGCGTTGGGCTGAGGAGACTCGGGGAGTTGCTCAGAGGGTTGCTGGGTGACGGGAGTGTGCTCGTCTGACCACCTTTTCTTCCTATCTTCCCATCTCCAGAACAATTCACCGACGGCGGACCGGCCGAGCTCGGCGCCGTCTTGTTCGAACCCGGGGGCAAAGCTAGCGTATGGACCATAATCGAGGAAAGTGCCGCAGCTGATGCGACGGGGGCCTGGAAGCTTGGATTTGTAGCCTGGGGGCTTCTTTGGAACGTATGAAGCCAAGGTAACGGTAGCGGTCTCTGGTTGAGTGGGTTGGACTGGTGCCGGGGCACAAGGAGAGGGCAGTATGGCGACTAGCTCGGCGTTTGCGGTAGAGAGGTCCTTCAAGGGCTTGCCATCTGATTGCACGAGATCGGAGTTAATGGATGTCCACCAAGTGCCGAAAGGCAAACGTTGCATGAGGGCAAACTTTTTCGTCTGGTTCAAAAGGGCATGTTTTTCGGGACGCGGAGCAGATGGTTTAGATTCGATGGCGACGGAAGGGTCTGGGACATCCAGAAGGAGGGAGTCGATGTCGAGGGGCACGGGGACCGAGTGGAAGGAGGCTTGGTCGAGGAGCGAGCACGCAAGATTGCAGAAACGAATCTGCTGGGCTGCGGGAGAAGAATGACGGGACCTCGGATGGTAAGACACGGGGAAGAGATTTTGTACGGCGGCCTGGAGAGGATTAAGATCGACGGTAGGAAAGAAGGGGAAAGACTTACGCGTAGAACGCGGAGGGGGTGTTGAGAGGGTTCCCTGAGAAGAGCGCGGAGGGAAAAAGAGCCAGACTGTGACTTTGAGGTGGATGGCTCGGAGAGGTCCGAGGCAGAGAGAGGAAAGACGCGGTCAAGCAGGTCCTGCGTGTCGATTCTGGCAGGGTGTGGGTAGACGCTGAGAGGAGAGACTTGTCGACTTACAGCTGGAGGATGTCGAGAATTTGCTGTGCGTCCGCGGTGCTAATTGGAACATCGGCGGCGAGGTGGAGGTCGGGGAGGTGGGAGGAGGTAATGTTGTCGTCGTCGATGTCTTGGTTGCTCTCCTCTTTTATTCTCGACTGTTTGTTCGGTGGGTGATCGTCGTTGTCTTGTAATGAGGTGCGCTTTCGTTTCTTCGCTGGCTGTTTTGTTCTTGGTTGATCTGATTGCAGCGGGTTGTGCAATTGCGTCGTCGAGCTTCGCGTTGCGCGGGCCATTGCATTGCCAGCGACCCTCTCAAATAAATTCAATGACGATTTACGGAATTCGACAATGCGCACCCTTTTTCAAGCGGAGATAAACATTAAAACTCAGACCCTCCTCCCCGGTCGTCGTCCATGGCCTCCTCCGCACTCCTCAGGGCCCAGCTGCGCTCCGCACCCGCCAACGGGCACGCTGCATTCGTTCCACATGCCCGCAAGGTCGTCCTCGAGTTCTGCCAGCATCTCCCCTCGTCTGCCAACGCGCGCATCTTTATATTCAAAGACGTCGAGCGCGTCGCCCGCCAGAACCCGCACGTCGAATTCGTGGTCAAGCAGCGCAACGGGCACGAGCCCATCGTCCGCGGTTTCTACGGTCCGTCCCATCCAATTCCGCTTCCGCTCTCGCTCGGCTGACTCGGCAACAGCGAACGGACGCGACAAGGTAATACCGCTGCAACGCCTAGAAGTAAACGGGATCGAGAGAAAGGTGCAACTGATACTCGAGTCGTCTGGTGCCAAGATCAAGCCGCTGAAGAGGGGACGAGTGGTGGAGAGCTCAACCGAGTCTATTCGGGGTATCTGGAGCGGGCTGCACGTCGACACGCCGTTTTTGTTCTAGTCACACGCTTCTGTCAAAAACACGCCCTTACCTGCATGCAATTTATTTTTTCCCCTCCTGCCCTTTCTCTCCTCCTCAGATGCCCTCACATTCGTCCTGCGAAGCAGCTTCAGACACTTTTGTTACCGTGCGTGCTACCGAAACACTCCCGATCTAACTCTCATTCTTTTTCCCCCTTAGTCCGTGTCAGACTTGGATCTCCCCGTGAGCACAGTGAACAGATGACCATCACTGGGCCTGATCCCGACCGCCGCTACCAGGATGCCATCCCAGAGCACGATGAGTACAGTGCCATGCCCCGCAGCCTCAGACATGTCCTCGTCAGTACTCTCCTCCTCCGTGCCTTTCCGCTCATCATCTCCTTCCCCTCAGACCCCTCCCACACCCGATCCTTCCGCTCGACCGAGGAGCATTCTCCTCGAGCCATCCCTTGCCCATGTTCCGTCTTCGCCCTACTCGAGACCGAGGCGGTCCCCCTCAGATGGCGGCGTCTCCCGCGCACGGCAGAGCGTGTCCTCCATCATCTCCTCTTCTACAGTGCACTCCCCCATCACACCCATCAAGTCGATCCTCACTCGCCGTGACTCGGGCATCTCCATGGCCACGACGACAAAGTCCTCTTCCCGCCGCAAAAAGAGACGGTCTCCCCCGTCCGTCAAGTTCGTAGACGCACCCACGATCCACCATGATAACCCTGTCCATCACAATGTCCCTCTACGTTCTCCTCATTGCCTTCCCTCACAGACACAGCAGCCAACCCGCTGGTTCACCAGATGGTGGCGACGATCATCTACCCTCCCAACACGGCCACCTATATCTGGTCCATATCATCTCTCCTATGCAGCGTCGCTGGTAGACGTCTATTCTTCAACACCACCAAGGCAAAAGCCTGGCAGGCTAAGGCAGCTTTGGAATCGACTGACCAGCGTCCTCAGTTGAGTTGCAAAGCAACCTTTCATCTCACGCTGCAATCAACTTTTTCTTTGTTACGAATCGCCATCGCATCCTACGGATCGACGAGTGGGCTTCATACATACTTTACGCGCATGCATTTCATCTCCGCAATCATCCACCGATCGACTCGGTTGACCACCGCACGCCGTGCGTGTCCATTCCAGACGTACGCACCTCTATCGCATACATTCATGTCGTATTGCACATGCACCGCGGTCTGCCGTTCTGCTATATCGATCTCATATACGCACGTATCTAGATTTGATAAGCAGTGGGGAGATAAAGAAATAATCAAGCAGAAACGATTGTTCTTCGTGCCTTTTCGGCGTCCCAGCGTGCCCGGATCAACATTGCCCCTTCTGCCCTCGACCGTACAAGCGGAGGGAGGAGCTGCATTTGTGCGGCCTGCATATATGGCGGCAGGTGTCCATCATTTCGGATGACCTGGGATCATACACGTTGAAACGTGAACGAATTCGTGAGAGAACATGACGCTTACAGAGCCGACGGCGAGGAAGAACGAAAATGTCGCTGCACTGCTAAGCATATACTGAGAAAGCGTCGCTAGGAACCCTCTAGGGCCTGCGCCGTTCCTTTCCACGCGCGTGTATTCAGCGGTGTATCGTGGTCATAACTGGGTGAGGCGCCTCACCTGAGGATGCTGTACGAGCCAAATATGAAGCCGATGGTTAGACCGACACCTCCACCCATGAGGGCGCCCATTCTGGTCGACGTGCGTGATCGCGTTCAGTTCCGAGATGTCGCGAACGAGTGAAAAACGTACTTTACTGTGCGCGTGAGGTCAGAACGTGCGTATGTTCGAGGCGGATTAGGGACAAGGACTCACGTTTTTGCCAGACGGATGGCTCTTGTGCGCGAGGAGTTCGTGCTGCTGCCATGACGAAATGAGTGAGAGAGACCGCAAGTGGAAAAGTCCGACGCGGTCACTCAACACATGGCTCGACCCTTGCCTTTGTTCCCCAGTGCTCGCCAGGCCCAGATCAGTGCGTTAATTCCATCTTCTTATTGGCACGCTCACCATCCGAAGTACAGTCAGAGCAAACCAGCGAGACTTGTTCCATCTCTTCTCGCTCAAGGAACAGGCAGAAAATGTACTCCGTTCTTGGCTGGGTGAGTACCGCCCTTGACCTCATTGTATCGCTGGCACATACACACACATCGTCTATTCGCCAGGAACGAGGTGGTTGTCAAGATGGGACAAGGAGGTCGATCTCAGTCTAAAGCTGCTATACTATAGCTTGACGATTGGTCGAGGTTCGCAAGACGAGCATCCGTCGTTACCGTTCCGCCCGCTGACATCCTCCCGAAGCCGTGCAGACTCTCGGGGAGGAATACACCGACATTTGGCAGAATTCTGCGTCCAGCGGCCAAGATCCTTCTAGAGCTGCGCGGATAACCCTCGTTCTTCTCCCGGCCGTACCCTCGTATGTCCTCGCAAAATGGGGTTCCCACCTTAGCTCTTTGTCTCCCCGGGTAACGACCATCCTACGGGTGCTACCCGCGTGTCTCGAGGTGGCTGCGGACGTCAACCTCGCCGTGTTCTACCTCCGAGGCACGTACTATGACCTGATCAAACGGGTGCTCGGCATCCAGCATGTGATTACTCGTGTCATTTTTGGGTTGGCTCAAAGTGACACTTATTTTCAGATTTCGCCTGCGCCAGAAAACCCACACATGCGCCCACCGTCGTATTCTCTACTTGGAGTGTTCATCCTCGTTCGCCTGCTCTACCGGCTCATACGTTACTTGCGGTCCCGTGCCCAAGCCAGCGACAAGTCACGTGGTAAACGCAGCTTAGACGAGACGCGTGAGATGTTCATCGACGACCGACTCGTCAGTACGATGCTCGAGCCTGTGGATCTCGAAAATGCACCCGTAAAGCCGGCAGAGGAGGACGAGAATACAATGTTGGACGTCAGCGCGATCCCCGCTCGGGTAAGGGCTAGCCGGGCGTGCACGCTCTGTCTGGAGGAGCGGACGAACAGCTGTGCGACGGAATGCGGGCATTTGTTTTGTTGGAATTGTATCGTGGGGTGGGGGAGAGAAAAGGCCGAGTGCCCGCTATGTAGGCAAGGGTTGAATTTGACCCGGCTACTACCTATATACAATTTGTGATCGACATACATGTATCGATATAACACTAGTGCACAAGGGACTTTTACGCGGGAGGTCATCATACCACTTGTTGGATGAGCGTGATATTGTCGCCTTTGAGGAGGATACGACCTGGAAAAGAATCAGTAACTGGGGTGGAGCAGAAAGATGGGTCAAAGTGCACCGAGTTCGTGTCGGGGTTTCGCGTCTTTGACGTACACCTCTGTTGCCTCGTCTATGACGATGTTCATGAATTCGTCGAAACCCTGAGTGAAGAGAGGTGAGCAAGAGGGGTTTGGATCACGGGAAAAAGAAAAGAAACAGGGACCATCGCTTTTGCAAGAGACGATTTCAATGTTGGAAGTGATCTGGGGAAGAATCGAACAGACGTACGATGATGCGCCCTTCGATTCGCATCTCGATGTTGTCGTACAACCATATCACTACTTTTGTGCGCTGTAGACAGTGGTCAAATCAGTAATGAGCAGATCATACTATGGGGGTGTACCTGCTGCAAGTTTTTGAAGATGACATTCTGGGACGAGACGGTAAGCGGGGCCAAGAAAAGGAGGGGTATATGCGCACGATGGGCTGGACCATCACCCGTTGTTGACGTCCGGACATGGCTACTGGCGATATCTTGAAATATTTACCACACTTTTTGATTGATCGATATTGTTCGACGACGGCGACGACGACGACAGCGACGACAAGTGGACAATGATTAACTAATATGTTCTCACGCCGATTCGGGGTCGTCAGCTCGACGCGTCTGCTTCTTTGCTCTCGCGACCAACTCATGGAGGTAAGTGAAATCAACCCTCATCCTCGGTCGATTCACAGCAACCCCTACTTCAGGCTTTTAGTCCTTCCAACTCATCCACCGCAGCAGCGGTTACCTTCATAACATTTGTTCAGGACCTCAAGCGCAAGACCAAAACATGGGGGCCCATGATCGAGCTCTGCGCCAACGGCGAAAAGACCCTCGAGCGCTTCCGTTACCAGTTCCCGGAGGACTGGCTCTACAGCGACCAGCTTCGAGGCGAATGGAGCGCATACAATGAGATCCTCAAGCGCAAGAATGATTCTATTCAGGAGCAGCTCGGTGTGCCATGTCTCACATTGCATCCCTCCTTTGCGTCTCACCACGTTCAAAGCCGGCCTACAGCTCAAGATCGTCGCGGAAGACAAGATCGTGGAGAACAAGATCAACGACGTCCTCGCAGAATGGGAGCAGACGCGTCCAGTGCAAGGTAGCATGCGTGCCGACACCGCAATGAACACCATCAACGTATTCGAGGGCAAGCTCAACCGCGTCAAGGAGGAATACGACCTCGTATGCAGAGCAAAGGAGGCCCTCGACCTCGAGTTGACGCGTCACACCCGCTTGGAACCTGTCTTTGAGGAACTGAAAGATCTCAAGGCTGTATGGACCGCCCTTTCCGGCGTCTGGAGTCAGATTGGCGAGTTGAGAGAGATGTCGTGGGCGACCGTGCAGCCAAGGAAGCTGAGGCAGCTGATTGACGGCCTGCTGTCTTCCACCAAGGACATGCCGACGCGTATGCGTCAGTATGCAGCGTTTGAATACGTCCAGGACGTTCTTAGAGGACTCTTGAAATCCAACTCGATCATATCCGATTTAAAATCTGAGGCTTTGAAGGATAGACATTGGAAGCAGCTGTTTAAAGTCTTGCGGCTACCCTCGCAAATCAGTCTTCCCGTGTAAGTAACTTGTCCTTTCGTTCGTTCGTTCGTTTCTCTGATCCACCTCGCAGCATGACATTGGGAAACGTTTACGACCTAGATTTGAAGAAGAACGAGTCTCTCATAAGGGAAGTCATCGTACAAGCTCAGGGAGAGGTATGTTGCGCCACAGCTCTATCGCCTACTCTAGACTCAAGTCATGCACAGATGGCTCTTGAAGAGTACATCAAGCAAGTCAAGGAAACCTGGTCCAACTACACTTTAGACTTGGTAAACTACCAGAATAAATGTCGACTAATCAGGTGCGAGACACCCGCACCGAGTTTACTCGTATCGAAGTCGCTCACATTTCGCGTCTCAGAGGATGGGATGACCTTTTCAGCAAGTGCAGCGAAAATCTTAATTCCCTGACGGCGATGAAACTCTCGCCCTACTACAAAGGTAAGCAAGTTGACGAAGTGCGGCAAAATTTTCACTGGGTTGACTCTTTTCACTTAGTTTTCGAGGAAGAGGTATTGTTCCCATTGCAGTTATCGTTTTGTCGTGCTAAAATCATAAAAGGCTGGTTCATGGGAGGAGAAACTAAACAGGATTCACGTGTTATTTGGTAAGACAGGCACTGTCGTATTACCAGACAAAGCTGCTCACTTTCGTGAAGACGTCTGGATCGATGTTCAGCGTCAATGGGTGTATCTAGAGGGTATCTTTTCTGGGAGCGCAGACATCAAACATCTTCTGCCTGTGGAGAGCTCTCGTTTCCAAAACATCAATGCCGAGTTCTTGACAGTCATGAAGAAGGTGTACAAGTCACCGTTCGTCGTCGATGTCATGAATATCCAAGGAATACAGAAGAGCTTGGAGCGCCTCGCCGATCTACTGAACAAAATCCAGAAGGCCCTGGGTGAATACCTTGAACGGGAGCGTTCATCCTTCCCTCGATTCTACTTTGTCGGTGACGAAGATTTACTGGAAATAATCGGTAACAGCAAGGATATCCTGCGCATCATGAAACACCTCAAGAAAATGTTTGCCGGCATTTCCACAATCAAGCTCGACGACGATTTGTCTCAAATTCAAGGCATGGCTTCGCGCGAGGGAGAAGAAGTTCAGTTCAGCGAGCCAATCCTGTTGAAGGATTATCCCAAGATCAATGATTGGCTTGCTCGACTGGAATCCTTGATGCGACTCTCCTTGGCCGACTTACTTTGTGTGGCTGTTAGCGAACTACAATCTTTCTACGGAACCGGATCCCCGCTCAATATGGATCAACTCATGTATTGGATGGAGAAGTATCCTGCCCAACTCGTCACCTTGGCTGTTCAGGTTGCATGGACCACGTCCGTCGAGGCTTCGTTGGAATCAGGCAATCTTCCCGAAGGGCCACTTGAAACGATTTCTCAGGCTCTTGACCTCCTCGCCGACATCGTCTTGCAAGAGCTTGGACCTGTTACACGTCGCAAATGCGAACACCTTATCACAGAACTCGTCCATCAACGAGATGTCATGCGTGCACTCATTCAACAACGCGTAACTGACACTAGGGCCTTCACGTGGCTCTCGCAGATGCGTTTTTACCTAGATCGAACCGCCGAGAACCCACTTGACCGTCTAGTTATTCGCGTCGCGAATGCAACCTTCCCTTACGGATGGGAGTATCTAGGGGTCCCAGATCGCCTCGTGCAAACACCTTTGACAGATCGGGTCTACCTTACCCTTACACAGGCCTTGGATAGTCAACTCGGTGGTTCTCCGTTCGGTCCAGCTGGCACAGGTATCTCTGCTCGTCCTACGTGGCAGACGGGTGCGCTAATAATCCATTATAGGCAAAACGGAATCAGTCAAGGCTCTCGGCGTCCAGCTCGGTCGGTTCGTTCTAGTATTCTGTTGCGACGAGACGTTCGATTTCCAGGCGATGGGCCGCATCTTCGTTGGTCTTTGCCAGGTTGGAGCGTGGGGATGCTTTGACGAGTTCAATCGACTGGAGGAGCGTATCTTGAGTGCTGTCTCGCAACAAGTACAGAGTATTCAGCAAGGTCTGGCCGCTCTTGTTAGGAATCCCAATATTGAGATCGAGCTCGTTGGGAAGAATTTGAAGATCAACAAGAACATTGGTAAGCTGTTCTACGAGGATGTTAGCGTGTCCGGTCTAAACGTGGGATTAGGTATCTTCATTACTACTAACCCCAACTACGCTGGACGATCGACCTTGCCACCAAACTTGACGAAGTTGTTCCGACCGTGCGTTGATTTATTGGCATGCAAACGACCGATCTGACTAGATCTACAGGATGGCAATGACGCGGCCCGATCGCGAGCTCATCGCTCAAGTCATGCTCTTCTCTCAGGGATTCCGCACGGCCGAATCTTTGGCGTCCAAGATCGTGCCCTTCTTCAACCTTTGTGACGAACAACTTTCGCCTCAGCCCCATTACGATTTTGGTCTCCGTGCGCTCAAGGCTGTCCTTGCTAGTGCGGGTATCCTGAAGCGTGAACGTCTGCAGAATGCCAAGTCGGACGACATGGATGATGTTGGTGGACTTTCGGATGCCGTTTCTGAACAGATCATCGTCATCCAGAGTGTCACGGAAACGATCGTACCGAAGTTGGTCGCTGATGACGTACCTTTGCTTACCAGGTCAGGGACAACGTCAGGGTCGACGTCTCACATGCTAACTACTGAATTATTCTTTCTAGCTTGCTTGCAGACGTCTTCCCCGGCACAGACTACATTCCCGTTGACCTGGAAGCACTCCGCGAGCAGATCTTGAAGGTTTGTGCTGAACGACGCCTAGTGGATGGCGAGCGGTGGATTGCCAAGATTCTTCAACTGTACCAAATCCAAAAGATCCAACACGGTCTCATGATGGTCGGTCCCTCCGGCACTGGCAAGACAAATGCGTGGCAAGTCCTCCTTTCGGCGTTGGAGAGACTTGATGGCATCGAAGGAGTTCCTTATGTCATTGATCCTAAGGCAATCCACAAGGACGCGCTCTATGGCACGCTTGACCCGACTACACGCGAGTGGAATGACGGTTTGTTCACGCACATCCTACGCAAGATCGTGGACGATGTGCGTGGCGAAAGTTCGAAGAGACATTGGATTATATTCGACGGTGACGTCGATCCAGAGTGGGTCGAGAATCTGAACAGGTTAGTATTTTTTTGCCAGATGCTGCGGTATTTGGCTGACCATCTTTAGTGTTTTGGATGATAACAAGCTCCTCACGCTCCCCAATGGTGAGCGTCTGAACTTGCCTCCCAACGTCCGCATCATGTTCGAGGTCGAGCACTTGCGCTACGCCACTCTTGCTACCGTTAGTCGCTGTGGAATGATCTGGTTCAGCGAGGATGTCATCGAACCTTCCATGGTGTATCGCCATTACCTCAACACACTTTCATCGGTCCCCTTGGATGCGGACGACGACGACGCTGCTGATGTTCCAGGACGTCGTGTTGACATTCTTGGTGGTGAAGCATCGAATTCTACCCATCTTGCAACCCAGGTTCAGATTGCTGGTATCCTCGAGCGCTACTTTGCGGACGGAGAGCTTGTTGGTTCTGCCCTCGAGTTTGCGGAATCCATCGATCACATCATGGACTTTACGACCACGCGTGCACTTCATACCCTCTTTTCGTTGCTCAACAAGACTGCGCGTAACATTATCGAATACAACATTCAGCACTCGGATTTCCCGCTCCCCCCAGAGAAGGTCGAACAGTATGTCACCAAGCGTCTGCTTGTCAGCATCATATGGGCGTTCTCGGGCGACGCTAAACTGGACTTGCGTGCGGAGATGGGCGAATTCTTGCGGAAGCAAACTGGCATCGACCTACCGCCAATGGCTGCTGAAGCGTCGCTCATCGATTTTGATGTACAAATCGCTACCGGGGATTGGATTGCTTGGCAGTCGAAGGTGCCCTCGATCGAGATCGACGCGCAATCTGTAACAGCAGCTGATGTTGTCGTACCGACGATGGATACCGTGCGCCACGAGGAAGTCTTGTATTCGTGGCTGTCGGAACACAAGCCTCTCATGCTGTGTGGGCCACCTGGTTCAGGGAAGACCATGACGCTCTTTAGTGCCCTTCGCAAGTTACCCGACATGGAAGTCGTCGGTCTCAACTTTTCCAGCGCCACCACCCCCGAGCTCATTCTCAAGACGTTTGAACAATACTGCGAGTACCGTAAGACTCCAAACGGTGTCATCCTTGCGCCAGTTCAGATTGGCCGCTGGTTGGTCGTGTTCTGTGACGAGATCAACTTGCCTGCCCAAGACAAGTATGGCACTCAGCGCGTCATCTCGTTCTTGCGTCAATTGGTCGAATGCGGTGGATATTGGCGCGGTAGCGACATGTCGTGGGTCAAGCTCGAACGGATCCAGTTTGTCGGTGCATGCAACCCGCCCACCGATCCTGGTCGTGTTCCCCTTAGCCATCGTTTCCTTCGCCACGCGCCTCTCGTTATGGTGGACTATCCGGGAGAAGTTTCGCTCAAGCAGATCTATGGCACATATAACCGTGCCCTCCTCAAGGTCGTCCCAACGCTGCGTGCGTACGCGGAGCCTCTCACAGACGCCATGGTCTCCTTCTATCTCGCCTCGCAGAAACGTTTCACTTCGGATGTTCAAGCTCACTACGTCTACAGTCCTCGTGAACTCACGAGATGGGTGCGCGGTATCTATGAAGCCATCCGTCCTTTGGAAATTCTATCCGTAGAGGGTCTGGTGCGAGTCTGGGCTCACGAAGCACTGCGTCTTTTCCAAGACCGTCTCGTTACCGAGGAGGAGAAACAATGGACTGATGAACATATCGACTTTGCCGCCATGGAACACTTCCCGACTATTGATTGCGACGAAGCCTTGAACCGACCTATTCTGTTCTCCAATTGGACCTCGAAAGACTACCTTCCGGTGGAAAGAGAAGTTCTCCGCGAATACACGAAGGCCCGTTTGCGCGTCTTTTATGAGGAAGAGTTGGACGTGCCTCTTGTTCTGTTCAATGACGTGCTCGATCATGTTCTCAGAATCGACCGAGTGTTCCGTCAAGTTCAGGGTCACTTGTTGCTAATCGGTGTGAGCGGCAGTGGAAAGGTGATCAACCAGATTTCAAGTGACTTTTACCTGGACGAGACTGACCATACTTCCAGACGACGCTGTCCCGTTTCGTCGCTTGGCTCAATGGTTTGAGCATTTTCCAGATCAAGGTTTCGAACAAATATACTGGCGACGATTTCGACGACGATCTTCGTACCGTACTGAGACGCGCTGGTTGCAAGGGCGAGAAGATCTGCTTTATCATGGACGAGTCCAACGTGCTCGACTCGGGTTTCCTGGAACGCATGAACACGCTTCTCGCGAATGCCGAGGTCCCAGGTCTCTTCGAGGGTGATGAACACGCTGCTCTGATGACGGCGTGCAAGGAAGGATCTCAAAGGGATGGGCTCATGCTTGACTCCCACGAGGAACTGTATCGATGGTTCACCCAACAAGTCGCGAAAAATCTCCACGTCGTCTTCACCATGAATCCACCGGAAAACGGTCTCGCTTCCCGTGCGGCTACGTCACCTGCCCTATTCAACCGTTGTGTTCTTGACTGGTTTGGTGACTGGTCAGACCAGGCCTTCTTCCAAGTCGGCATGGAGTTTACGCAGACGCTGGACTTGGACCTGGCTTCGTACACCCCTCCGGTTCACTTCCCTATTGCCTATCGCGAGCTCTCCATGCCACCAGTCCATCGCACGGCTGTGGTGAATGCCCTCGTCTACGTACACATGTCGATGCACCAGATCAATCAACGCATCAGTCGTCGCCAGGGCCGCTATAATTATGTTACGCCTCGACACTACCTCGACTTGTGAGTCTTTTCGCTTCACTGAAATCAAGCCATCGACCTGATTGGCGCCCTTTCTAGCATCAACCATTATGTCAGGCTGTATAACGAGAAGCGTGACGAGCTCGAGGAACAGCAGCGCCACCTTCATGTTGGCTTGGACAAGCTCAAGGATACGGTAACACAGGTCGAGGAACTTCGCAAGAGCCTTGCCACGAAGCGTTCGCAACTCCAAGCCAAGGATACAGAAGCGAACGAGAAGTTGAAGCGCATGGTTACGGACCAGCAGGAAGCTGAGCAAAAGAAGGCGGCGTCCATTGAAATCCAAGCTGCGTTGGTAGAGCAGGACAAACACATCGCACAACGCCGTGCTGTCGTCATGGCTGACCTCGCGGATGCGGAGCCTGCAGTGTTGGAAGCACAATCTGCCGTCAGCAACATCAAAAGACAGCACTTGCAAGAAGTCAGGACGATGGCCAATCCTCCGGAAGCCGTCAAGCTCGCTATGGAGTCTGTCTGCACGATTCTAGGTCACAAGATCGACAGCTGGCGTACGGTGCAAGGCATCATTCGTCGGGATGACTTTATCCAGAGGATCGTCAACTTTGATACCAACAATCAGATGACGAAGCCACTCCGTGAGGTCATGAAGAGGGATTTCCTAAGCCGACCGTCGTTCAATTTTGAGACTGTTCAGCGCGCCAGTAAGGCCTGTGGTCCACTCGTCAAGTGGGTACTTGCGCAGGTTCGATTCTCCGAGATTCTGGACAAGGTCGAACCTCTGCGCAACGAGGTACAGTCCCTCGAAACGCAAGCAGAGACGACGAAGAAGCAGGCTGCTCAAATCATCACCATTGTAGCGGAGCTGGAGGCGAAGATCGCGAAGTACAAGGAAGAATATGCTTTTCTCATCTCTGAAATGCAAGCCATCAAATCGGAGATGGAGCGAGTGCAGAGCAAGGTCGATCGCAGCATGAAACTCCTCGAGAGCTTATCTTCCGAGAAGGGACGATGGGAATCTGGAAGTCGCACCTTTGACGCAGAAATGAGCACCATTGTCGGCGACGTGGTGTTGTCCGCAGCCTTCCTTGCATACGGTGGCTTCTTTGACCAACATTACCGAGAAGTGATGTGGCAGGACTGGTCGAACCATCTTCTTGAAGCCAGCATCAAGTTCAAGCCGGAGCTTTCGTTGACAGAGTACCTCTCGACCGCAGATGATCGTTTGAGCTGGCAATCCAAGTCGCTTCCAGCCGACAACCTGACCACTGAGAACGCGATCATGCTGAAACGATTCAACCGCTACCCGTTGATCATCGATCCTACGGGCCAAGCGACGACCTTCTTGCTGAATGAATACAAGGAACGCAAGATCACGGTCACGAGTTTCCTTGACGAGGCGTTCCTCAAAGTATTGGAGAGCGCTCTGCGGTTCGGTAACCCCATTCTCATTCAAGACGTCGAACATCTGGATCCCATCCTCAATGCTGTCTTGAACAAGGAGATTCGCAGAACAGGTGGTCGTGTTCTCATTCGAATCGGCAACCAAGATATAGACTTTTCGCCCGCGTTCACCATGTTCCTCTCCACTCGGGATCCTTCGGTTGAGTTCTCCCCTGACATTTGTAGTAGAGTGACGTTTGTCAACTTCACGATGACGCGCAGTAGTCTCCAGAGTCAATCATTGGATCAAGTGCTCAAGGTGGAACGGCCTGACACTGAGCGCAAGAGAACGGATCTCATGAAAGCCCAAGGTGAATTCCGCCTTCGCCTCCGGACGCTGGAGAAGTTGCTCTTGCAAGCTCTCAACGAATCGACCGGGAACATTCTCGACGACGACAAAGTCATTGGTACCCTGGAGACGTTGAAACGAGAAGCCGCAGAGATCACGCGCAAAGTGGAGGAGACGGACATTGTCATGAAGGAAGTCGAGCAAGTGACTGCCGAATACCTGCCGTTGGCACAAGCCTGCAGTTCCGTGTTCTTCATTCTCGAACAGCTCAACCTCGTCAATCACTTTTATCAGTTCTCTCTTCAATTCTTCCTCGACATCTTTGACTACGTGCTCCACCATAATCCCAACTTGAAAAATGTCACTGATTACATCAAACGGAGGGAGATCCTACTCAATGATCTTTTCCTGATCGTGTACAAGCGAACTTCAAGAGCTTTGCTTTTCAGTGACCACGTCATGCTCGCCGTGCTTTTAGCCCAAGTGAAATTGCGGGGCGTTGAGGATATTGCCGACGAACTCGAGTTCCTGCTCGAAAGTGGACAGGGGATCGTCGGAAAGCCCAGCGGATCTTCGGGCGAACATCCAGCTTCTTCCGTACTCTCTGCAGATCAGATGATGCATCTCGAAGACTATGCGAAACAGAATCTTTTCAAGCCTGTTCTAGGCTACGTTCTTGAGCGTCCCGAGGACTGGGTTCCCTTCCTCCAGTCTGGAAACCCCGAAACGATCGTACCTTTGCCTTGGGAACCGAGCACACGTACGCATCTACCTCTCCTATTGCAATTTTTGACTTTCTAACGTCTGAGCAGCTGCTGTGGAGGCCCTTCGTTCATTGCTGGTCGTCAAGTGCTTGCGACCTGATCGTCTCTTGCAATCCACGGCGTTGTTTGTACGGACCGTTTTCCAGAATGACTTATCGTCCGAACTCGACCTTGGTGCCATGGTCTCAAACGAGGTTCCTGCCATGACCCCGCTTGCCTTGGTATCTGTCACGGGCTATGACGCTAGCTACCGCGTTGAGCATCTCATACAAACAGTCGGAGCGCGTTCTTCCTCGGTCGCCATGGGCTCCCAAGAGGGCTTTACTCTTGCGGATCAAGCCATCGCTGCAGCATCGAGACAAGGTACATGGGTCCTTCTGAAGAACGTTCACTTGGCGCCTTCATGGCTAGGACAGTTGGAAAAGAAGCTACAGACTCTCAATCCTCATCGCAACTTCCGACTCTTTTTGACCATGGAGGCAAATCCATCAATCCCTGTCAACATCCTCCGGCAGTCTCGCATCATCATGAACGAACCTCCACCAGGAATTAAAGCCAACCTGCTTGACTCTCTGGGGTCCATTTCCCCACAACGCCTTGCTCAAGGGCCCGCGGAGAAGGTCCGTCTGTATTTCCTCCTTGCATGGTTCCATGCCGTTGTACAAGAACGTCTACGATATGTTCCACTGGGCTGGAGCACAACCTACGACTTCAACGACTCCGACATGGCCTCCGCCTTTGGTACCATCGACACGTGGCTCAGCGCTCTTGCCAAAGGAAGGGCGAACGTCGACCCTGCTACGATTCCATGGGATGCGCTGCGGACACTCATCAAACAATCAGTGTATGGTGGGCGTGTCGACAGCGATTTCGATCAACGCATTCTCGACGCCTTTGTCGATAAACTGTTCACTCCGGTTGCTTACAATGTGGATTTCAACCTGGTTCCCAGTATCAATAACAGCCAGGTCCTGGAAGCTCCTGACGGCACCAAACTTGAGCACTTCTTATCATGGGTGCAGGGGCTACCAGACCGCGAGCCGCCATCATGGTTGACGCTCCCACCAACTGCAGAAAGGGTCATCGCCGTAGCGCAAGGTCAGGCTGTTTGACGTTAGTTTTGTGTTCCCGTGCTAATTTGCCACAGGTAACGAACTTCTCAGCAAACTACGGAAGATGCGAACGTTGGCAGACGACGAGGATGACGTTCCGAGCACTGGCAGTCCGAAGAGTCAGTCTTCACAGCAGCCTACATGGATGCGCAACCTACATGAACGTTGTCGCGAATGGTTGGCCCAGCTTCCGTCGGCAAGTTCACGTTCCTCGTCACACCTGACCTGTCATTGACACTTTCATCTAGTCCCTCAACACATTACCCAAACAATCCAGCGACAATCCAGATCCGCTTTATCGCCTCTTCTTTAGGGAAGGCTCCATCGGACGCAAATTACTTGACCAAGTTCGCAAGGATCTTACGGATATTGTCAAGGTCTGCGAGGGCGAACTAAAGCAGACCAATCACCTGCGCGCTTTGATGAGCTCCTTGACTAAAGGTAGATCCCGCCCGATATTATCATGATTGGGACCGGACTGAAATGTTGCAGGCACGATTCCCACACATTGGAGACGATACAAAGTTCCCAAAGCCATGTCCGTGTCGGAATGGATTCCGGATCTTGCGCGCCGCCTGGCTCAATTGGACGGAATTACGACGATGCAGCAGACCTTGTCTGATGTCGAAGTTTGGCTTGGAGGACTGTTCTTCCCGGAGGCATACATTACGGCTACTCGGCAGGCTGTAGCACACCGCAAGCGCTGGAGTCTGGAGACGCTGAGCCTGCGATTGGACATTGGTCAAATGAACAACCCCGGAGCATTCATCGTTGACGGTGAGTGCTTGGAAAGCAAAGTTTCTAGTTTCGTTCCTCTGATGAAGATGGTTCAGGTCTGACGTTGGAGGGAGCCGCATGGGACGCAGAAGCTGGGAAGCTTGCGCTGAACGATGGAGAGGCCGTTCATCTGAACGCGTCTCAGATCCGCTGGGTGCAAGAAGAAGAGGACGGCGCTGATCAAAGCAATCTAGTGACGCTACCAGTCTACCTCAACGGCGACCGCAGCGATGTGATGTTCACGGTCAACCTGCCATTCGATGGCAGCTCTGCATCCCTTGTCGCGATGAGGGCTGTTTGTCTCAACGCAAGGGGCTAAATGGGACGAAACTAGTACTATGTTTTAAGATACCCCGTAGCAACGATACCTATGTATGTCAAGATTACACCATGTCCAGTAATGCACATTTTGCTTTCTACTTCTACAGTGCTATGATCCCCGGTCACTTAAGCCACGATCGACCGTTTCACTGCAACTACCACAGATAGGGAGATGTGAACTCGAAGATTAATAGAGGTCTATGTATGCTCATGCCAACTAATTGGTGAGAATTTGGGCATGTGTATGCTGTACTCGGTGCGGTTACTAGCAGTGAGCCTCATCATCATAGAGACTCCTTGGCAGTCAATCATTCATCACTTAGTTTCTCAACAGTAATCCATCATCGACAGCCTGAGACGGGACTGCCTGCCAGCGATACGCCAATTCAATGGCTGTACATTTATCTTGTATTATCACCCCATGATCAGATGATATTATCTTAGAATAACTACGACGGCGTCGGATGACAGGCCTGACGGCGTTGGTCAAGGTCAAATTTTAGACACCAATCATTCTACTCATTCAATGAACAAATTGGGAACGAGAGTGGTGATGCTGATGGCAGATGAGTCGATGATCAATTGATTGGTGATAAAATCATGATGGAGGTATTGATATGCTACTTTTGGACTGCTCAAGTGACCGCTGGGGACGTGTGATAACACGACAAAAAAAAAACCTGCATTCGTGGATACTTTCTATTTTTTGGTACATACAGCTCGTGTATGAATAATGATATTTAGTAAACCATCCGATCTAATTTATGTGTTGCTGCGTGCTGGAAAGCATGTAATTTTTGCTGGCTCAAGTGACCGGGGATCATCACTCTATCATTAGTTTGCCTCTGCCGAGTGGCACTCGCTCCCACCAACGACTTCGAGCACCTTCCAGTCCACATCTATGTTCTCTTGCGCAAATATTGCACGAGCCCCTTCTGCGATCGCTTCGAAATTGTAGGTAGCAAGGGCCAAGATCGTCGGCCCTGCTCCTGAGAGACAGATGCCGAGCAGACCCGGATGTGTTTGTGGGGTAAGCGACGACGTCACTGCTGGCAAACCAGGTATCTGGGATACGGTCATGCTGGCCGCTCGAGCACCGTGACAAAACCAACACGTACGAGCGCTTTTCGATAGGGCTGGTGGACACGATCCTTCATTGCTTCATAGATGAGTTCTGGATCTGGCGGCGATTGTCCGAGGGCGGTGGTCAACACAGCGAGGCGTTGCATGTTGAAAACCTAGACCTTGCACCATCAGCAACCGATCGATCCGGAACGAGGGCTCGACGGCAGGCCCGCGATCGCGACCGAGAAAAAAAACGTACGAGATCTTTTCGAGAGTACTCAGTCGGCAACACCTCCCTCGCCTTAGCAGTGCTGAGCTCGAACCGAGGAATGATGGCTACGGCCTTGATGGCGGGGTCCCAACGGAATCGGACAAAATGGCCAATCCCGAGCGGGGGTGTGGGCGGAGAGAGCCCCCATTCCTCCCCCGCATCGGGCGGGTACTCTGGCAGCACCTCAGAGAGCGGGACCTGTGCGGCCTCGGTCGCGGCGGGGTCGAGCTCGCGGAGGTACGACCCTACGAAGCCGCCAACAAGTGCGGCGGTGACGTTGTCCGGGTGGCGCTCGACCATGAGTGCGTAGTCGAGCATGCGCTCGCGGGAGAGGTCGAGCTGTCCGAGGACGTTCCCGAGGAGAACGCCTGCGATGACTGCCGCGCCGGAGGAGCCGAGCCCGCGGCCAAAGGGTATCTCGTTCTCGGCATGAATACTGGCGAGCTCTAAGGGGAACGAGCGGTGGCCATTGCAGCGCAAGACGTAGAGCGCGACGCGCGTCGTCAGGTTGCGGTAGGGGTCGAGCGGAACCTCATCCGCTCCCTCGCCGGAGTAGGTGATCTTGACGAGGTTGGTGGAGGGGGCGCCAAAACGGACGGTGAGAGAGAGATAAGAGGAGAGCGAGAGTCCGACTACATCGAATCCTGGCCCGATGTTGGCAGAAGTCGCGGGGACTTTGATGATGACGGTCCTCCTCGAGCAGGACATGGCATCCGATCTGATCAACGTGCCGATCCGCAATCAGGAAAACTTTATGTAGCAATCAGTCACAAGCATCCCTAAACAAAGTTAGTTTGGTTTACGCATTCCCTTGTTACTATTCATTTACTGCTACAACCATTAAGTGAACAGTATAGATACAATATTTTATAATTCAAGAATAATGCGAACGATCAGTTCCAAGAAGATATCCAGTAACGTCAAAAGTCCGAGTCACACGGATCAGTGCTGTCTCCTGGGTTGCCAGTTGGCGTGGGCATAGGACTGAGAGAAGAGGGGATCATGAGCCCGGATGGTTGCGGCATTCCCGTTGTGGAGTTGACACTCTGTCCTGCACCAGTGACCGTGAACTAGCAAACGAGGCATGTCAGACCCTCTCACAATGGACATCCCAACTCAGACTTACATATATTGTGTCATCTGAAGCACCGTGCTCTGCGATCGGCAACACCAAGGATTGATGGTTCGTGGCCGTGTTCGTGGCGGTCATCCTGTACGCGCCCTTGGGAAGGCCTCCAGTGACGTTGGCATACAGGTAGCCATCGGCATCAGCTTTATTGCTGAGCACCGCAAAGAATGCAAACTTGGTTGGGTCTGTGGGAGTAGTCTGGTTGAGCGCTTCGAGTGCCTCGATGACAACGTGCGCGTGACCCTGGATGAAACCAGTTGTCAGATCGAGTTGTTGGGGCGCTGCGAGGTAGTTTGTGGCCGAATTCACGGAGTAGCCCGTCGCAAGGTTCCTGACAGCCAATGTTATCTGGAACGTGGTATTCTGTGGGATAACAGCAAGGTTGACGGGTGTGACAAACTTGCTGCTTGGCATGTTGGACGATGTAGGGATCGCTCCCATCGGAGCAGAGTTGCAAGAACCATTTTTGAGCTGTTGTCCGTTGGTGTTTGGAAGGCTCGGGAGCGTCGCACACCAGTTGATGAAGTTGTTGGTGGAGGTAAGTGAAGCGACCTCACCAACCTCTGTTGTGCTCGTGTTCAGACCATTTTGTGAAAAGTTTGTGGCGATCACAGATGATAGGAGAGTGAGGGAAGTCTGAGAATCGCTCGAGTTGGTAGAATTATAACCAGAAGTGGGCATCGAACATGGGATGGAGGTCGAGGTAGGGTTGGGTGTATCAGTTCCGTTAGCAGGAGTGGTACCGTTGGTTGCTCCAGTGACAACAATGCGCGCAACCAAATCGGCATGCGTCGTGCAAGCGATACTCGTTCCAGCGGAGTTAACCAATGGCAATGCTGCACACCTAATAATCGACAATCACTTTCCTGTCACGAGACGTACTAACAAAACTCACGTCAATCCAGGACTGCAGGCCGAAAGTACGTATGATCCATTGATACATCGAGCAAATTGACCATTGATACAAGCACTACCAGAGGTACAGGACGAGGTTTCGGTCAAGGACATGAACTGATTGCTACAATTGTCGATGAGAAAATGATTTAGCACGACCACGAAATAAGACGGGACTTACTTCAACTTGACGGCGTCCATGCCGTTCTGCAACTGGTAATTACTTCTCTGGCGTTGTCTGAGGCTTGGACGGGCTAGGGTCGGAGATGAAAGGAAAAGAGCAAAGACTGTGATGAACTTCATAATGTTTGAATCTGCGTAGCCGGACGCGGGGAAACTTTGTCGGGTCGAAAGGAAAGTATTTGAAGGGCAATCGATGCCTCAGAAACTACAAAGGCGAGTAGAAGGGAGAAAACAGGGCAACGAAGACGACGAGGAAGTGCGGCATCCCCGACCCGTTCTTATACCAGCAGCGTGGATAATGATCTTCTCAAAAAAGACCGATTTTGGACAACAATGGTTAGAACAATTGACTATCTGGAGCACAACACAATAGAAAAGCAAAGCATAGCTTCGGTGGGACCACAACTTTGGAATGACCTGACCTTTGAAGACGTGTGCGCTTTTACTGCGTCCAAGCGAGCCACGTCATGCCAGGTCACAACTAATAATTTTATTATTACAGCAGCTGGCATCAACTCCACTCCCAGCGCCGTATATTGGCACCACAGATCGTGCAGAGCTCGAGGTCGTTGCCCGATCGATCATCGTGCCTAGACCAAGGGCCGCAAAAGGGTTATGTGAATCCGATCATTCCAATGATGTCACCGAGGGCACAAGCCCGCACACTAAATGTGCTCTCCGAGAAATGTGGGTCGTCTCTATACCAGCGATCGAGGTCGAACTGTCCGAGAGCGTTCCCGAGGAGGACGTCTGTGATGACCGGCATGCCAGAGGAGCAGCCTGGTCCAATATCGGGGACTCCGATCATGACACTGGGTAAAACACCAACCATCATATTGTGTGGTGCTGGTCAGTCAATAAGCAATCGAAAACAGTTCCAAACTGCAATCCCTGTGACGTAACAAACGCAATTTCTCCCTACGCGTCTTCTACAGTACAACTATCAAACAGTGTCAATACAACATCACGCTCCAGGAATGATATCAGTGGTCGGTTCAACGACGTCCAAAAATGGTGCCAAGTCTCGGAAAGCTTCCAGCTGCAGTCTCCTGTGCACGCAGATGACGAGAGCACGAAGCTAGGAAAAGAGACAATGGAAAGGACGGGGGGCCAAGAAGCAGCAGCATTGTGGTTGTAATGTCGGTAACCTACACTGCAGCAGCGACCGTAAACTAGCAAATGAGGTATGTTAGACCACCTTGCAACAGACATCCCACGCTCAGACTCACATATATTGTGTCATCCGAAGCACCGCGCTCTGCGACGGGCGACACCAAGGGCTGGTGGTTCATCGCACTATTCATGGTAGTCATCCTATACGTGCCCTCAGGAAGACCCCCAGTGACGCTGACATACAGGTAGCCATTGGCATCAGCCTGACTGCCGATGGCCGCAAAGAATGCAAACTTGGTTGGGTCTGTGGGGGTAGTTTGGGTGAGCGATTCGAGTGCTTCGATGACAACATGTGCATGGCCCTGGATGAAGCCAGTGTTCGGATCGAGTTGTTGAGGCGCTGCGAAGTAATTGACACCCAAGTTGACAAAGTAGCCTGTCGCGAAGTTCTTAACAGCCAATGTTATTTGGAACGTGGTATATGGTGGAATAACAGCAAGATTGATGGGTGTGACAAACTTGCAGCTTGGTATGTTGGACGATGCAGGGATCGCTCCCATTGGGGTAGGGTTGCAAGAGCCGCCCTTGAGCTGCTGTCCATTGGTGTTTGGAAGGCTCGGGAGCGTCGCACACCAGTTGATGAAGTTGTTAGTGGAAATAAGTGAAGCGACTTGGCCAGCTTCTGTCGTGCTCGCACCCAGACCGTCTTGCGCAAAGTTTGAGGCGACCAAAGAAGTCAGCAGGGTGAGGGAAGTCTGGGGATCACTTGGGTCGGGTTCATCTGCAGGAGTGATATCGTTCGTCACTCCCCTGGCAGCAATGCGCGCAACCAGATTGGCATGTTTCGTGCAAGTGACTCTCGTTCCGGGCGAGTTGACCATCGGCACTGCTGCGCAACTGTTGGCCCGGGTTGACAGATCATTTCCCTGTCACATGACATTCAAAATACAACTTACGTGAATCCAGGACTGCAGGCCGACAAGACGTATTGTCCGTTGACACATTGAGCAAATTGACCATTGATGCAAGCGCTACCAGTAGTGCAAGACGAGGTTTCGGTCAAAGACATGAACTGATTGCTGCGGTTGTCGATGAGAAAATGACTTGCCACGACCGGGGAATGGACAGGACTTACTTCAACTTGACGGCGTCCATGCCGTTCTGTACTTGGGAATTACTTGTTTGACTTTCTCTGAGGCTTGGATGGGCCAAGGCCAAAGATAAAAACAAAAGCGAAGAGAAGTTGATCAGCCTCATACTGTGTGATGGTACGTAGGCAGACGTGGGGTCTCTGTCGGGTGGAATGGAGAGTCTTCGAAGGGCAGGTCGATACCTCAGAGAGCACTAAGGGAAGCGAACAACGCTGTTTCTTCTAAGCCGCTCTTGTACCAGTAGGTGACGGAACCGTCGTAAAGGCAGCATTGATACGGTGCGGCGGCCGTACGCCAATTAATGAAGAAGCATGGTGTGGGCAAGAGAAGGCGAGTTTAGAGTGACCTGCAAGTGAATAAGGCTTTTGCGATCAGTCAACCATACGAATCGGACACCCTGCGCGGAATATATCGCGCTACCGTAGCGTTCCCTCGCCATGGGCGAGCATTTCTTGCTCGTGAACTGCATACAGTTGAAATGCTCATAATGCATATGCTAACAATGCATAACCGTCCTAATGCATCAATTTTTGGCGGGTCCCGAGTCGGGCGCACCCAAAATAAGGGATATTTTGCATAATGCATAATGCATAGGTGTCAATGGTAGATTATGCATTACGATGGAGCCCAAATAGGCAGG
>JBBPLL010000226.1:0-42664 GCA_038089755.1 Leccinellum rugosiceps | reverse complement strand
GTAAAAGTATCCCCAAAAAAGTGTACCAAAAAAGTGTAGTAAAAGTGTAGTAAAAGTATAGTAAAAGTATAGTAAAAGTGTATCAAAAAAGTGTAGTAAAAGTGTACAAGAAAAGTGTAGTAAAAGTATAGTAAAAGTGTAGTAAAAGTGGTAACATATACACAAGACTACTACATTGGAACAATGGTATATATATGACTATTGAATAGTAGTAATTACCATAGTCATATATCTCTAAAGTGATTGCATGTCATTTAATAGTTCATGTTAAGCAATTTTATGTTTAGTAACTTTCATGGTTGGAGACCATGTTATGTGTTAACCTGTATGTATAGTTAAATAGTTATAGGTTAGTGAAGTTGATACTTGTAGTTATAGAGTTGAATAGTAATAGTAGTTAGTAGCAAGTTAAGAGTGATAAAAAGATGATTGGTTAAGAGTTGAAGTTGGAGTTGAGATAAAATAGAATGAATAATAATATTTTTGTAAAATAGTATCTATTTTCACTGGCATCCACAGACATCCACAGACTCTCTCCAGACTCCCTTTAGATCTCCTTCAGACCATCTCTAGACCATCTCCAGATCTCTATAGCCTAGTACAGATCTCTATAGCCTAGTACAGACCTCTCTAGAAAGAGACATATCTAGGGGGGCTGTAGGGGCTGTGGAGTCTACAGAGACCTACACAGGTCTGTGCAGTTGACCCAAAGTTTGCTGATACAGTACCATATCATCATGCAGCACATGTTGCCACTCAATCCTGTTGATGTGCCTCTCAAATCACCCCTTGATACACTCTTCCATCCTGTTGATGCATCTCTTGAATCACCTCTCAATATGCTCTTCCATTCTGTTGATGCACCTCTCAAATTACCCCTTGATGTGCCCTTTGATCCCATTGATACACCTCTCAATCCCCTTGACTCTACTAGTAAGTTGTGCTTGGCCACCTGCCAAGCCATTCATATGTAGTTAGCCTACAACTCAGTAAATAATTAACACTTACCCATTTGATGACTCTACTTTGACCATTGTTTTGAATGACTCTGTCGATTGGCCCTGTCATTGCTAGTATTGACCACCTCAGTAACTTCAAGTTGAACCACATGATGGACTTTACCATTTTGGGACCCACTCTCGAAGCCAGTTGGTGCAGACTCAGATGACCCTCTAGTCGCTTCGGCAGACCCGCTGGACATGATGATTATGATAAGGAAAGGTGGGCGGCGCGAGCCTATGGGTTTATTGTATGAGCTCATAGTATTCCAACTGACCTGGTATTGGAATGCACGATGTGGTATTTTTATTAGGAGTCACCGTCCTGGATTACGTATCATGTGTGCCAAGATAATTCCGTCTCTGATAACCCAGCGGGGCAATTGTTTCTGCGAGAAATCGGCGAATATTTAAACTTCGCAAGGATTTCTGGCTGGATGCAATTTCACCCGAAAGTCCAGTGTTTCAATGTGAATCGTAAACAACATAGATTACACCACATCACAACTCATATCGCACACACTGAATCAGGAAGACACGACCTTGAACGGATCCGACCCACCGACCTCCAGCCCCGCCAGCACGGCCTTCCTCACCGCACCCAAGTACTCCGCCAACCTTCGCCCGTCCGGATGCAAAAAATCGTCGTATAGCTTGTACCGCGAATCCGCGATGACGTTAACCAACTCGAGTGCGACCTTGAGGTTACTTTTGTCGCGGGTACGTCAGCTCAACAACACAAACACCAGCAAGGTGAACAAAACAAACCCTGGTATACGCTCCCTCGAAGAGTATAGCATGACGTGCAATCGTAGAATCAGCTCCGGTATGTAGATTTGTCGAATGCGCAGCATTTCGCGATGTCGACGATCTGCGAAGCGCTATGAGAAGAACGGCATAGAAGATAGTGGCACAAACCAGTAGGGTTGCTCAGGTCTGGTAGCATCCAGTCAGAGGTAAGCAATTTCACGATCGACTCGTACGCTTGGTTAATGAGACCCTGGTAGAATTGGAATCAATGGTACGAAAACCTCCCCCTGAGCGCTGATCTACCTTGTAGTCTTTCAACCATTCTATCCGGGTATCCTTGTTCATCAAAGACGTTTCCAAGGACTGGCATTCTACCACCCTGTCGAGAAGCTCCCACACATTGAAGAATTGTCTGTAGTGGAGATACTCCGTTGCACGTTCTTCGGGTTCGTCGATGGAGGCAAGTTCACGTGGTAACAAGTCCAGCATACCGCGCGCCAAAGCGACACGACCCGAACCTGGTGGCACATGAGCGATATATCGAGGTCAGACCGCATGACATACCAAGGAAGTATCGCAATATGACAGTTGCTTGTTCGAGCGCGGTCTCATAAGTAGTTTCCATAAAGGTTGTCCACTCTATAGAGCGGAGTAGCAATGTCTCAGCTTCGGACGGTGGATTTTGGAGTGCGATGATCGATGGAAGTGGACCTTTGAGCTGAGGCAGCAACTGGCGAATTCCAACGTCAATACACTTCAAGAAACAAGGACAACATCACATACACTAAAGGCCCCCTCAATCGTTCGCTCAGCGGTGACAATGGCGACTCGATCTATGTCGAGACCGTGTTCGCGCGCACGCGTCAGAGTGAGTTTTCGTTCCTTGATATCGGTGGAAAGATCAAGGGAAGTGAGGAACATTGCATAACGTTCCACGGCATTGTCGCCCAATGCACCAGCGTACATGGCGATGAGGTCTCGCTGACCAGCACGCTGGATCCAGAGAAAGTAAGAACAAGATTCCAGACCGGCTTCACATGGGTACGGACCTCGAGAACCTGAAGATATGCCTCCAGAATCACCTGAGTAGCCAATGGCGGCACAGAGATGTCAATCATTTGCAGGAACAGACACAGGTGGGCAAAAAATCGCGTCATTGTAGGGTATCTGGCGGACGATGAGCGTCGTTGAGGAAAGCAGCGAGAGTACGTACTCTGATGATTCGGAATCATACATGCCATCCCGCAGGCCAGCAGCGAATGTCTCTAGTAGGGGTTGTGTCCGATTGAGGATAATTGCCAGCTGGGAGACATGAAACGCGTTATCGGCTGGAGGACTACCAGGTTGTTGTTCAACGCAAGAATCAATAAGAAGGAAACGGATAACTCACCCGTCATCGACATTGACACCACTCAGTGTCTCCAACGCATCTGTTGCTTCCTTCTCCCATTCCTCCTCCTCCTGTAGGTCTATGTCTTCCATAGATACGGGCAAATCGCGGAGTCCCTCTAGACCGCTCTCCCAGTATCCCCCTCCCAACTTGATCATCTCCGCGGTTTGCTTTTCCTCGCACAATATACTTATTTGAGCCCACAAATGGTCTTCCCAGGTCCGACATGCCGACTTGAGGACGTTGAACGTTTGAGGGATTGGAACAAGCGCCGCATATAATACCCGCTCAGGATCGGGCAAGTTGGGCTACACAAATGTGAGGCTGGTTGGAAGCAAGATGCACTGTTTCCTTACGTTCAGAGCAGCCTTGACGCAAGTCGATTTCCACAGTCGCCGACTCCTGTTACCTTGCCAGCCCTCTGAATCGTCCTCGTCCTCGAAGCCCTCCTCGCGCTGTTCGTTTGCTTCGTAGCTATAAGTTGAGTGCATGCAATCCGAACTTCACGCGACCTACCGATTGCTCGCCACTGGAACAGTAACGACCCACGGATACTCGCAGCCCGCCATGGTTGGTGGGCTTTCCGACACAGCTGTACGGCTTCGTCCAGTCTACCAGCGCGCACGAAGGAATACAGACATTGAGTCAACGTTTTTTCAAAGGCCTTGCATCTCCGAGTCAGATGCAGTCCTCCAATTGCCCCAGACTCGAATGTATGCGGGTGCACTCACCGCGTCGTCCGCAGCCAACGACCTCCCATCCCCTCTATTCACCGCGTCTGGATCGAACTCGGCCACGAGTCCCTCCCTCGTTCCCTGTCCGGTGCGCAAGGCCTGCATCACGACGTGCTTGGTGAATTTCCAGTACCCGGTTGTGGCCTCTGGGTGCTGTGGTGACGACGCGGTCTCGTGGAGCCATTCGCGGACGATGACGAGCTCCGTAAGCAGAGGTGACGCGTGCATTGTGGCTTGTGCGAGGGTCAACGTCGGCGTGAACGGGTTCTCGGCCAGGATGGTGCGTGGGTTGAGGTGGTGCTCCGGCTCTGTCTTGCGCGCGCTGCAGGGAGGGCTATATGATCTTGACGAAGGGGAGGAAGAGATGGGTCCACGCACGGCATGAGGGCTTGCAGCAGAGCCCAGGTGTTGGCTTCCATTCGTAGCGCCTCTAGTTCGACCGGAGACACGTCCGACATTGCGCTGCTCTCTAATTCGTCGATTCTAGGCGAGGACTGGTCTAGGACGACGTGTGTTGGGATGTGGGTTGGTGTGAACTCACTGATCGCGACATAACTGTCTTAGTCTTGGTGCAAAACCAGAGACGGGGTCGAGGAGAGCTGGCAGGTCGTCTTTTATTGACTGCGACAGGGCGAGCACCTGCGCGCACGACGCGTAGAGAGACTCTGACATGGGTTGATTGAGACAAAAATTGGAACTCAGCCTAGTAGTAGATTATGTATTTATCATGCACCCCAATCCTCGTCCGAGTCCATCTCCGAGACAACGAGCAGCTGCGAGGGGAACCAACCAGCTTCGTCAAAGTCTACGCGCGATTCACCGTACGAGCCAGTCAAAACAGACACTCCCTCGTCCTCGAGCGCGGTGGCTTGTACGTGGCCAAGGCCACCGTGGTGGGCGATGATCCCACATGTCGAGATCACGCGGTGCCATGGCAAGGTCGAGCAAGTCTGTCCAAGGAACTTCATGACTACGAGGACACGTCAGCATCCGACGAACTTTGCGACGATACGGCGTGAGGCATACTCTCGTTTACCCGCCTGGCTTTTCCTGGTTCCCCAAGCAGCTGGGCTATATGTGCACAGCTGGTGATCTTGCATAGCGGGATCATCGAAACGACGTTGCAGACCTGGGAGCAAGTCAATAAGGGTACCAGGGATGCGGGAGAAATAAGCACTGACGGAAGCGTTGAAGTAAGCAGCATCCATTTCTACAGCGTCTACCGCACCTAGAGAGGTGCGGAATGTGTACAGACACTGCAGGAAATATATGGGACCTCGATTTATTATACTGTTATTCCCGGAACTTGTTCTGATGGCAACCGAAACTGTCAAGCTGGGGCTGAAGCAAATGATCTCGAAATGCACCGCACGGTCGTCGGTGGCATCAGTTACAGGTGCGACCACTCATCAGATCAGTAGAGTAACAATATGAGGTTGTTGCCAACGTTGAGGAGCTCCTTGGCAACACAAGTGAGTCTACTTTATAGCCTAGGACTCTAAAATAACAAAAGTGCACCCATCCACTAGCATCAAGTAATCAAAGATCGAATGTGGACGAACGGAAACAACAAAACCACTTTACCTCGCTCACATCACAGCACTACATAATCTTCTGCGCTCACCACCGCATCTGTCGAGTACACAACCTCCTCGCCCCCGCTCGCCCTGGTCACCCTCGCGACCCCAACTCCCGCCAAACTCCCTTGCGCCACAAACGTGACCTTGACAGGGAAAAACGCCCCCACGTCGTCCCCGCCGACGCTAAACTCGAGCGTCCCCGAGCCTTCGTCCGCCGAGATCCGTGGGATCGTCCACTCAAGCGTGTGTGTGGCTGGGTTGAGTGACCAGTTTGGACTCGTGCCCGACTCGGACGAGGAGACGGTAGGGTATGATCCAGTCGGGAGCGGTATCGAGATCGTGACGTCGTATAGCGTTATATGGTCGTGTTCCAGTTCGTATTCGATATTGACGTCGCACGTGCCGTCGCTGGACGTCGACGGCCAGCAATTGACTGTGTGCGTGGAAGGCAAGTTCATAAAAAAGCTCGGCAGAGTACAAGGGAAAAAAAGAAACGAGGTTCTCACTCGAAAGAGGCACATAACTCTCGTCCTGACCCGCATACCGCCACTTAAGCACGGCGAGAGCCTGTCCGACTGGGAACGCCCTCGACGGATCCTTGAGTGCGATTACTTTCTCCTGGTTCGGCGTGAACTTCGCAACGTGCGGATGCTGCTTGAACTGCAAGTCCGACCCAAAGTCGGCCGAGAAAGGCGCAAGGGCGAGCTTGATGTGCGCACTGCTTGCGTCGGTGATCTGGAGGTTCATGTCACCCTTGAGTTCCATGGACTTTATCCCGCCTTCGCGTAAGAGCGAAACGGAGATGGTTTCCTTGATGACGACGTGCACGCTGCCGACACATCAAAAAACCTCGGACGGAGGGGAATGAAACGGACAGAACTTGCCTCTCTGGTGTTACAGACGGAAGACTGCCACGTGCGTCTCTTTGAGTCTGCGTCGGCGGCTCAACAGCGACTGGCGTTGGCGGGGTCGACATGTCCTCGATGGCGAGTACCTCGCCCCCGAGCGCGTCCAGCAACTCTGCCTGGCGCGTCTTCTTGCTGCCAAGCTTCATGCCGCCAGTCTTGAAGTGGGGTGTACGAGAGGACACTGCAGTTGCGGGTGCCGGTGACGACGTACGCACGGCTGACGTATCTGGTGCTTCATATCGCGAGACGGGCGAATAACCCGACACACCGCCTCCGAGGTAGGAGCTACCGCCGCCGCCACCCAGGGCTGCTGCCCGCTTCTGTTGTTCGCGGCGCTGCATCTCGAGTTGGCGAGCGCGACGCTTAAGCTCTTCCTTTGCCTCGGCTTCCTTGTTCTGTAGAGAAAGGGGAAGGAACGTCAGCCCTTCCTGCCCCGCCCATATCATAGACTTTACTCACCCGTGCAATGATATCTTGTATCTTCTCCTCGTGCGACTCCATCTCAAGCACGCTTCGAACTTGCATGAGATTCACATTCTCCCGATATCCCAAGCTGACGACTTCGTCGAACGCGCCGAGCAGCTCGAAGGAATGTTTTTGAATCTCGCGCTCATCGGCTGCCTTGCACATGTCGGACACAACGCGGGTAAAGAGGTGGAGCGTATCGATGTCCTGGAGGATATTGGACGCCTTGTTAGTGATGAGGAGGATGTAGAGATCCTCGAGCGGTTGGTAGACGTAGCGGACTTCGGCTGTCTCGATGGAGGTGTGTTGGCTGTTGGCGGGGATGAGTTTCGGGAAAGAGGAAAGGAGCGATTCGATCCTGGTTCGCGTCATCGGGTGGAATTGACGCGAAAGGACGGCTGTGATGGCGGGTCTGTGAGTCGCACGAAAAGAAAAAAAAAAAAAGAAACTCTGATCGCACCTTTACCGCCCTTGGTGCATATCGAAGCCGCCAATACGACCTACAGAAACCTTTGGGAAAGCTGAGCAAGTAAGAGATCAGTACATACCATGTTCACTTCTTGCACGCAATGGGGAGTGGCAACGTACGACGCGACTTAGTCAGCAGTGGTTCCTTCTTACGGACGTCTGGCCAACCCGAAAGTATCATAAAAAATCACTTGTTACGCTTCCTGCTCACGCAGAGCAGAGCCCCGGTTGTCGACGTCGAGGCGGCGTCACAACGTCCCTACCTTGACGTCCTTGCTCCTCGTCCAGCGTACAACAGTCTGGAATTATCGATCATTCCAGACCTTTATACACTCCCAGTGAGCGGCGCTGCCAGCCCAGCCGGTACCCGCTCCCATCAAACGAACGTCTCGACCCGCGAATCCCCACGACGCTCCCCGCAAGGTACCCGTACATTACGCAACGAATTACAACAAGCCATCCGTACTGTGGCCCAAAAGTTGACTCCTGAGTCGACTTCTTTTCTGTCGGTGGATAGTACGGCGTTGATCAGGTTAATGCCATGCTATCTACCAACGAAAGCCAACCGAAAGCGTTGCTAGGCAAACCGAGACGGAATCATAGGAAGGGGCAGACGCTCACGTAGATGAAGGCAAAATTATCGATCCCCGACAATGAAAGAGACTCATCGAGGCGCAGCGACACGCGCTTGAGCTTTGGAATCAGGAAAGAGACAAAAGTCTCGTCAGATCAGACTATGAGCCCCGCCAATCACGACCTAAGAAGAACGTAAGAGGGCTGGCTTCTGGTTACGAGATGATATGGAGTCCTTCTAACCACTGGGGGCCATTTTAGATACCATTCTTCACATGCGATGATCCGGTTCTTGGAAAGGGTACAGTGGTATTCCCTGCATGGAGGAGTTATGTAATTACCTCCCACACGAGGTTCAGTGACTCGGCAAATCAGGTAATCGGAATGTTTACCTCCCAATCTACACCGCCAGTAACCGAACCTAACACGCTCTCGTTGTTCTTTTACGAGTCTTGATTGCTCGGCGGAAGCCCCAAACTATTAACCCTGAATCCAAAATGGGGTCAGTCACGGTAGTGACCAGTATTTAAGGGTCAACTTGAAAGTCTCTGACGCATCCTGAAATTTACCTCACATACACACACCCAAAAAAAGCCTCTACAGACATGGTATTCCAATGGCTCGGAAACCTGTCGCTCCCCGCTCCGAAACCCACTCCAGACCCAGGATTCACTCCAGTCTCCGTGAACTGGTTCCCCCACCGCGTCTGTAACTATAAATGCGATTTCTGCTTTCACACTTCCATCAACGACTTCATCCTCCCTCTCCATGACGCCAAACGTGCACTCCGCATGCTTGCCGACGCCGGGATGAAGAAACTCAACATCAGCGGCGGAGAACCCTACCTCCAGCCTCATTACCTCGGTGAAATCTTCAAATTCTGCAAAGAGGACCTCGGGATCGAATCGTGCTCCGTCGTGACCAACGGCTCAAAGGTGACAGAGAAGTGGCTGGACATGTATGGCAAGTATCTCGACATCATGGCCATCTCCTGCGATTCGTTCGACCCGGAAACGAACCTCAAGCAGGGAAGAGGCGAGCAGGGCACTTCCGCCGCGCACGTCAACTCGGTCTTCAAGGTGGTGCAATGGGTGAAAGATAGGGGTATCATCCTAAAGATCAACACGGTCGTGACGATGTAAGCTTTTCTCTTTTTGCTCTCTGCCGCTCCGGCTGTTGCTGACCCGGAATTGGTCAGAAATAACTGGGAAGAGGATATGAACGACCAAATCAACGAGATTAACCCCGTTCGGTGGAAGGTCCGCCACCCCGTTCGCATTCGACGTATACACAGCTGATCCACGTCCAAAACAGGTATTCCAAGTACTGCTCCTTGACGCGGAGAACACGGGCTCCGAATCCAACTCTCTTCGCGACGCGCGCCATCTGACGATCACGAGCGAACAATACCAAGCCTTCCTCGCCAGACACGGGGAGATCAAGGCCCTCGTGCCCGAAGACAACGACGCAATGAAAGATTCGTACTTGCTCATCGATGAAAAGATGCGGTGCGTGTTCGTGGACGCGTGATCTATGGAGCGCTAAAAGGGGGGACCCGGTTTCTAGATTCCTGGACTGTCGTGATGGCGGTAAAAAGCCTGGCAGATCGATCCTGGACGTCGGCGTTGAGACGGCACTTCTCGATTCCGGGTTCCACGAAGAGACGTTCTTGGATCGGGGAGGGATATTTCCGTGGGTGAAGCAGCCCGAATCCCAACCGTTGGAATGGTGACGGGAAGTAGTGGAATATTCGTCGTACCAAGTGGAGGATTTGAGCATTGCTGGAGTATTTTGTAATATTTTGACTGACTTTGGGGGCTGTGTCCCAAATCTCATGTGTTACCTACCACGAGCGAGTGTTCGGTTCGAGGGAACGTTTGCATAGCGCAGAAGCCCCACTACCACCAAAGAGGCCAGTCAAAAACAAGGTGGGTCCAGCGGCAAGTGACATCCTTGTAGTCAAAGATGTGCCCTACCGCTGGACGCACCTTATCTCCAATGTAAGACCCCCTGTTGGTTGAAGTTGAACCGCTGTTTTCATTAGCCGGAATACGATCTGCACTTTTAGCAAAGACTGCGCGCAATAAAAGGACTCGCCTCGTGACACTTCTCGTTCGGAGGCGGTTTCTCTACAGCAGAACGTCATCAGTCAATCCAGCCGGAAGCGAGCGCGAAAATATACCAAGAGGACGGTCTCGAGGTCGAGAAAGAGCCTGTAAAAGTCAGCGAGAACACGAAGGTTTTCGTATTGTGCAGTCTTGATGCTCAGTCTTGAAGAGGAAAGCACAGAGTCACACAGTGATCATTGTCATGCGCGCCGAGTCAATCCCGAGATGAATGAATGATGCCGTCGAGAGTCACAAGCCGACCTGTCGGGACGTAGTATCTCGCAGCCAATCTCGGAGAGGCGCAGTAGTCGTCGACATCACAGCTCAACCGGGTGATCGTCGTGATGAATGCCGAGGACATCACAACTTGGAAGTTGCTGCAGTCGTTCGTTCAGCAATCTCGGGTGCTGCCGTGCGTTCGATGATCGAAGATAGTCGCAGACGTCGAGAGCGGCGAGGACACAAACAGTCGGAGGTCGCTTCGATCGTTCGGTCGAGCAACTCGCGTGCCGTCGCAGACGTCGAGAGTGGCGAGGACACAAACAGTCGGAGGTCGCTTCGGTTATTCGGTCGAGCAACTCGCGTGCCATCGGTCGGAGGTCGTCGCAACCGTTCGTTGGCTCGTGCAACTGGCTTGCCGTCGTACGCTCCGTCGTTGAATGATCGTCGCAAGTATCGATGACGACGAGGATAAAATGCATGGGGCGGGGCTCACTGCGCCCGTGACGATTCGTTAGTTCAGGCATCTCGCGTGCCGTCGTCGTCGGGCTTGATGGTCGAAGAATCGTCGCAGCAGCCAGATGTCGTTGTGGTCGTGTCGGTTTGTCGGCTCGGGCAACTCGCGTGCCATATCGAATAGAAGAGGAGCACGATCGGGCTGGGCGGGGCAGCGTCGAAAATAGAGGGCGCGGAGAGGAGTCTAATCGTGGTCGTGATGGGCGAGAGTGGTGAGGGCGGCGGTCCGGACACAATTCGTTCGTTCAGGCATCTCGCGTGCCACTTCGCGTGGAGGCTGGGAGTCGAACGTCGAACACCGAGGTCGGGCGTGGCATCCAGGTGGCGTAGGTAACGAGCAGAGAAGAGAGAGGGAGAGAAAGAGATGGTCGCCGCCAGCGGGGGCCAGACAGGAGAGAAGAAGAAGAAGGGAAAGGTGGGTGAGGATAGTCCAGGAGTTGGTCGGGTTTAAATACCAACGAACGGCGGCTGACAATCTCGCCCACATTAGGGAAATTCCATGTGTGGCGTGGCGTCCACATTTAAAGCCCATTGTTCATCATACCTAGGAAACCATGCCGCTTTGACTCGGCAACTTGAAAACCCAACTCACTATGGCGCAACAAAGTTGCCCACGTCCTGTGCGGGGTTCAAGTGATCATGTCAAGTGCATTCACTCAGATCAAAGCGTTTCTTGACTCATCATAGAGGGGGCACTGTTTGCATGTAGCGAGGACAATTATGACCGCGCAAATCTACTGAGCTGTCTGAATTGAGCAGGGCGCCCAAAACTGTCAATGAATGAAGGGCATTTTTTTCAAGGGAGCTAATGAAGACAATCGCAGTGCCAGTCCTTTGAGGAGGAAGGTCCTGCCAGTGGCTCCCACTGGTACGTCTCTGCTGCATGCAGGTGAGTTCAAGTTGACTAGACTCTTGATTACCAAGAGGCAACTGTTAAGTTTGGTCATAATTCGGTTTGTGTGCAGGTGCGTCGCATGACCACATTTGGAAGTTGCTCTATATTCTCCTCTCCTACTTGCACACTCCATCTCCATCGAACGGCGAACAACTTTTTTAAAACGGAACTAGTGCGTCCCCAGGATCTTTATCCTCATATCCAATTTCCTCTGCGAGCGGATGCGGGAAGGATGGCATTGGTACGCAGACTCGAACTCTAGCGCTGTACTTCGGTCGTCATAATCAGCGATTGGACAGGGCCCTCGTGCTCGCTCTCAGAGCTCCTGGATGCTTATCGAAACGTGACACCGATCAAGTGCAGAAATCGGCCCGTGCATACTGTTCAATTGGCCATAATGCATAAGACCCAACACTTGTGATTTTGAGACCAAAAATAGTGTCCGTGGGTCAAATCCCGCCGAGAATCTGATAACACATCTCTCCTGATGTACGGCTCCTCGGCGGTATGAGCTCAATGCATTGTGGCCCATTGCACCGTACAGTACATGCTGTAGAGATTCCGTGTTCTTGATGATATAGGAGGAATAGACACGTGGACTCAGTACTCAGTACTTGGCACCTTCGACTCTTCACGCGACGACGGTTGGTTACACTCATTGACTCGGTCAGACCGAACCTCCTGCGAATGCAATTCACGCTTACGGGCTCACTTCTTATTCGGCGTAAACAAAGTTCCTGATGTGGAACAACGTGTGTGTGTGGTCACAACCTACTCGGAGGGAAGGCTTTTTTTGCATTGATTAGTACCCACATGCAATCTCTCCACAGCATTGCGCCACAGTTTATTTCACCTGAATTAGCTTTCGGCCAAACCCATACCCTTTAAGGTCTGAGATCAGGTGAGCATTTCTCCTGTCCACCTTTTTCTTGCCCTCACCAATATCTGCTCGGAGACGTCCCACCACTCCGCCACATATTATCATGAAATTCTTTTGGCTGGACATATCGATTCCATTATTCAATTCGACGCCCTCAAAGGAACCAGTTTCTGTAAACTGGTTTCCCAACAGGCGCTGTAATTACCAGTGCCACTTCTGCTTCCATACTGACAAAAACCAATTTATCCTCCCCCTCGAGGATGCCAAACGGGGTCTACGCCTCCTCGCAGATGCTGGGATGAGGAAGCTCAACATCAGTGGCGGTGAACCTTTTCTTCAACCTCGCTATATCGGCGAGGTCTTCAAGTTCTGCAAGGAAGAGCTTGGAATCGAGTCGTGTTCCGTTGTGAACAACGGTTCGAAGGTAACCGAGAAATGGCTGGATACGTATGGTCAATACCTTGATGTCATGGCGATTTCGTGCGACTCGTTCGACGTCGAGACCAATATCAAACAGGGCCGTGCGGAACACGGAACCGCCACGACACATATTGACAACGTATTCAAGGTTGTTCAATGGGCAAAACTACGAGGGATCAAAGTAAAGATCAATACTGTTGTCACGATGTGCGTATGCATGTCGCGATCTCATGTACCTCTACTAACTCTCTTCTCCGCAGTAACAACTGGGAAGAGGACATGAATGATCAGATCGAGCAGCTCGCACCGTTCCGTTGGAAGGTATACCACCCCTAACACCGCTAAGTCGAGGCGTTGATTAATCTGATCGGTCAGGTTTTCCAAGTTCTCCTGTTAGACTCGGAAAATACGGGAGCGGAGACAGGCTCACTTCGTGACGCTCGGAATCTGGTCATCACTAAGGAACAATTTGACGCTTTCATATCTCGCCACAACTCTCAAACATGCCTCGTCCCGGAGGACAACGAAGCTATGAAAGATTCTTACCTCAACCTAGATGAACAGATGAGGTTGGTGGTCCACATGATTACCTTCTGAAGCTGACTGTCGTATGCCGGGCCAGATTTCTGAATTGCCAAGACGGCGGAAAAAAAGCCGGAAGATCGTTGTTGGAAGTTGGCGTACACAACGCCCTCGAGGACTCGGGCTTCGATGAGAGAATGTTTGAGGAGCGAGGAGGAATCTTTGACTGGAAGAGGGAGAACCCAGAGTCATTCGATTGGTAGACTCGGCCATTCCACAACATTGTCGATTCGTGTGTCAAGTATTGTATGTATCAGTATCTTGTTTTCTTGAAGACCAAAGCCGCCGTGTAATTGTGTCTGCGCGGACCGGAGTCGGAAGTCTAATCGTCATTTGACAACGTGCCACATTCAAGTTCTGACCACAACTACCATGCGCATTCGCCTCACAAATGATGTCAGTTTTGGAATGCGTATGGGTGAGTCGACTCTGCTGCATCATGTTGGCAGGGTGAACTTCCCGGTACTCCCTCGGCTCACTGGGACCGCGAAATTTTTTCGATCCCTGAACACCGTGACCGACCGTCGCCACCATCGAAGCATGCTATCACTGGTAAACTCCACGATAAACTTCTGTCTCCCTTCTGGTCCCTTCGACGATCCTACGGCAACCTTTCGTGCATCGTGCAATGCTGGTTCGGTCCCTCCCGAGGAGGAGGAACAGCTCCTCCCAATGTTCTTATGTTCAACATCTCTCTCAAGCCCCGTCGGTTTCCTACGATCCATGGTCGTACAGCAGATTCTTGAAAATCATCAAAGGAGTGGAGAGCAGTCTGTCTGGAACGTACTTCGCAGACCAGATGGTTCTCCCTGGGCGATCTGTTTTGCGAAACACGTTGCCGACTTCAGGACCAGAACGAGTGCTATGTGTGCGGTCTTGGAAAGTTGGAAAACCGAGAGACTTTTTCACGATGTTTTGAAAGGCACGTTTTTTTTTCTGTCCCGTTCCGTTCAATTCAGCTTAGTGCCTTAGGTTGGAGCAACGAGACATACCCTGTGTATACACCTCGACTGGAACGTTCTGATACTGTGCCGAATCTCGCATTGGGAATCGAGCGTGCTGCGCTCCCTCTATTTGGGTTTGCTAATTTTGGCTGTCTCCTGACAGGTAAGATTGCATGTCATTTGCTAGATTACTCCTCGTGATACGGACTCAGCTTTCTACGATTGTTCTGCTACGAACAAAACAATGCTCTGGATACCCCGCCGGTCGCTGTCCAAGAGCACGTAGGTGCCATTTCCTTCTATCCAGTTCGTGGTCCGACTCATTTTGAGCTTAGCTGGCCTGGCCGGTACGACTGCACTGTCGGAGGGGGAATGGGACTCGGCGAAACCCCAAGTGAAACCATTTTCCGCGAGTGCACAGAAGAGGCCTCTCTTCCGACCGATTTCGTCAAAAAGCGCGCGCGCTCCACTGGAATGCTTAACTTTATGAACCGATCCCCTTCGAAATGGATCCTACCAGGGATCTACTACCTCTATGAGCTCCGCCTCCCGAGCGACGGCAGCATCACACCGCGCACGAATGCCGAGGACGGCGAGGTCGACGCGTTCCATTTGATGGATATCCAGGAGGTCTTGCACCACTTACTCCAAGAGGAATTCAAGCCGAGTTCTGCGATGTCGTTGGTCGATTTCTGCGTACGACGAGGAATCATCACGCCCGAATCTGACCCGGCATATCTTGACGTGTGCATGGCTATGAGGAGACAAACTGTTTTGCCTCTTCCCTGAAGTCGCCAGTCATGAATCCGCCTCCTTTCACTCTATGCATGTCTCTCTTGATGTTGTGTTGGTTAGAGGGAAACGAGAACGATCGCAGATCCCACATTTGGATTTAGAGGACGTAGTGTAATTGCTGAAGTCGATCATTTCCTAAACAAATGAGTGACAGAATGGGGAACCTCAAACGTCTCCGTGAGGCAGTTATTGCCACATCATGGGAATCTTATGCAAAGTGTCTGTGCCGCCAGAACGACGAATGGCTTGCTGCCATGCAAACAAAATGGTATAACACACCGTAGGTTTGAACAAACACACAAGGTAGAGTTCCAGAACTCCACACCTTGTCATTTCGAACAAGCCCCTGGCTGGCAAACGCTCCTGGCGGTCCCAACCGCTGCCCCATACGACTTGATATTGGCACGGTGGGAAAAAAAAAGATTATAACCATATCTGCTCATCGCATGTGTTCGTTCAGATGAATCTGAACGCCAAGATCGAAACAAGGTATCGTGGACGAGTGACTTCGCAGATCCGGTCCTTCACGAAACGATTGTTACGGGGTTGTTATCTAACGTGTAACGCTAGTTGTCCGTGGGGTTGCAGTGCATAACATCTTGGCATGCGCATGGAATGTGGGGCACCGAATTTGTCGGTGGTTGAGTCGAACCACTGCCTGCACAGAGGTTGCGACGTATTCTTCTTGAAGACTGGGAGGGCTGACAAGTCGAGGGCCAACGTTCAATACCTGATTTTGACTGAGACGACTAATCAAAGTGGGCCGAGAATAATGACTTGTTCACGACCTGGTTCGATTTTGGACGTACGTCGCTGAGCCATATTTTCGGCACCTTGTGTTATAATTATTTTAAAAGTGCCGCTCAGCGATGCGATCACCGCGTTCTACAGAACGTCAGCTGTGTCAGCAAAAGCCCGTCAGCGAAACTATTCTGCCTGTGGTACCACACCAGTCCATGATTTTCCACTCACCACGCCCCAATTCCCGAAATATTGAATGAGGACGTACACCATCTCTTCTTCGTTTCCATGACGAATTACAATCGCGCTCGAAGGTTCAGCCAAAGAACTGAGCAAAAACGAGTGTTCAATACTTTTGCGTCAGACATTGTCGTGGAAGACTTTCCTGACCTGTCGTACTTGTCACCTTTACAAAAGCCAGATCACTTATCCGTTGAAGGTTAAGATAACGGTACGATACCTGAATTCATATGCTTTATTCCCCCCGAGACTCTTTCAACTCTTTCGGCCACCAAGTCATCCTTTGTTTGGACATGTCATGTATCCGAGTTGAACGCCTTATCCCACAATTGAGGAAAGTCGCGTTAAGGAGAGGTTAGATGGCAAGTATCAGTGTCGAGCAGGCGGTGAGTGGAAGAAATTAGTACTAGTAAAGTACATAAGTTACTTGTTTACTAGTTGGAATGTAAAGGTTGAGCGTGGGAATCTTAACTTCGCTTTATTTTTCTCACTTCACAAAGAACTGATGGATAGTGCAGAGTTTCACGCCGTGGTGTGTAGTACCATTGACCTCGTCCTTTACCAATTGGTGACAGATCCAATCACAGGTGTACCATATCGTGCGACAGTGAGCTTTCCTAGAAACTGCGCCAGCTTTCACAAAGAGCCTTACCGCCTTTGTTGGCAAGAATTCCTCCGCAGACAGTAACAACATATAGTGAGTTGAGATCAGTACTTCGGGGGAGACATTTTACTAACGTAAATGATCCTTATAACATAGGCCATGTTGCCAAACTGATTGACATGCCTAGACATTCACGGCATGTCGGCCAAGGTTCGTGCCAGGCTGCGATACATCCTCTTCAAACCATAATCCATTCATTGTTAGCGTTGAAATTCTTGTCTCCGGATGTGACGCCTCCAATTCCATGGCATCGAGTGATCTCGGCAACTGGCAAGATTTCTTCACGCGGTCCAGGGACGAGTGGTGCCCAGCGGCAACGTGAGGCGCTCGAAGCAGAAGGCGTTGAGGTCACTGACGGTCGAGCTGGCGATTTCCGAGTCAATTTGGCCACGTGGGGATGGTTCCCTGCACCCGGTACAGTTGAGATCGGGGAATATTAGGGAGCTACACGAGGTTAATCGTCGTTTGCCATTGATAGCTGCGTGTTTCCCAGGGAAAACACCGCAGAGGCTCCTTTGCATGTCCAGGCAAGTGGCCGTGGTGGCGCTCAGAGTCTGATCATGTGACGATCTGCCGACCTCAAAGTCCCCGGATGCTGTGATAATGCTTGTTATTCTAGAAAGAGCACGATCGGTTCAAACTGTCTCGAGTTTCTCAAGCAGTTTTCTCTCCTTCCTTCTTCACTCTTCACTGGCATCTTGTTCTTATTCTTCCCGTTACTGCAGGCCAATATTCCCTGTGACTCCACTAATAGAACCGGTAGGTGGTTTCCCCCCTGACAACACTAAATGGACCCTCTTGTTTCGTTTTTTAACAATCGCGGGAAATTTTAAGAATTTCGAATCGCTACTCGCATCGTCGTCAACTGCACATCTTGGCATGTGTTACGAAAAGCGGCGTCACGATTGAAGCATATGGTGCCCCAATGTTTTGCCTGTCCAGCGTTCAGATCCCAAGGCCTATGGCTACAGCGGACCGGGTATTGTTGTAGAAGCATTTATTACTTGATGAAATATCAGGTACACGATTGTCCGACAACCGTGTGGCCCGTCTGCTGAAACATTAACCATTGAACACCATAGAAGAACTAGCTCTAGTGCTACCTCGCGGTAGGGCAATCCCATCAGTGTGCAACCTTATCCAACACTTGCTGGACCCTCTTCCCTACAACGAGGTGGTACTTGGAAGCCGACCGTGGCCAACGGCGGAAACACTGAGAAGGGCGGGCACGAAAGAACAGGACCACGCTCTATAGGGCGACTACGACGTACGGATACAAGGGCTACTGATGATCTATCGTATGGGCGGATCGGGTATATGTAGGGCGAGACACGTGACTTGTAAGCAGTGAGGCTTACAGTACTACGTATAATTCGCACGGCACTGTTCTACGGCGACTCGGGAATTCGAGTATGAACATTGAACGCTGAAGTCATTCATCATGTCACTGATCGTGGTATACATGTGTACATGCCTGAATTTTGTGACCTGCCGGCGGTTACTTCGAAATCCGCATTTTTTTTTGACTACAACATAGCTACTAGACGAAGTTTCCTCGTAATTTAGTCGTTACGTAATCAGGTGGAGCCATGGCGGCAGTACTACTATTTCAGCCTTCCAGCTCTTCACCGCTACTTTCTCGGACGACATAGACAGCCTAATCACGGATACCATGGCCCCGTTCTCCACGCAACCCCTTCCCAACTCAATGAACGCATACGGCGTCGAGTTGTGTAATGACGAAAAATCCTCCAATCAGTGCACGATTCATCTGGACTCCAGGATGCAGTGTGCCTGCGCTGCGGACTCCAACCCTGCTCGTCACCGTTCTTGCCACAAGGCAAGGTTGCGACAATTCTTGCTCCTTGCCGTGGTCTTGCTGCTTGTCGCCGGAGCTACACTGGTCATCTCATATATATACGACATCAACTTGTTCGACTTGGTTGGCTTGGGAGCCGAATTGCGTGGTGGTCCTTTGTCCAAGAGACAGTCCTCTTCATTCACCAACAACAAGCGTGAGTCCATATTTGGTCACATGATCATCGTTGTAGTGTCAACTCAAGCGTTTTGAAACGGGCTTATCAGTGTACCTTATTATCGTCTTTGTTGGTCTATTCCTGGTACTCATCGCCGGCATCATGCTCAGTTTCTGGTGCTGCAAAGGCAAGATTGCATCATGTCCAATTGTGAATTGTACTCATCTCATTGTTTTCCAAATGCAGGCTCGTTCGAGAACCCACTTTGCTGCCCATGCTACCTATGCGCTTGCTGCGGTGGGATTGGTATGTGCTCATTGTTCCTGTTAATTTGCAATCACTTACGATGTATTGTCAGCGTGCTTGGAGTGCATTGGATGCGGACTATGTGCTGCTGGGCTGGAAGCCGCTTAGTGCAATTGAACAAGGATCCGCCTAAGGCGTAAATGACGGACTCTACTTTTTTGGACTTTTTATTTTATCGCTTCTGGACTTTTTTTAACCCCACCGTATCCTTAATCTGGGACTGGATACCAAGATAGTGATACCAGTTGTTTTGATGAGAGACTCGCGACTTGTCACATCACCAATTGTGAATGTAACTAGTATTTAAACATCGGGCACATGGAATGTTGGAATCAAGTAAGTTCCTTACGATAAGTTACAGGCCGTACACTTTCCCGCTGTCGACTTTGTTGTCCACGCTGACGAGAAAATCGCCTTTGGTGGACACAGGATCGTGGACGGGGATTAATGCGGTGTGTCCGTCAAGCACACTTGAATTCGCGAACATTTGTCCACCGTGACTAGGACTGGATCAATGCACTCGGCGTTATTCCTTTGGCACGACACAGCAACGGGTCTAAATTTACTTTGTATCACGGAGTCTCATAATGACCGGTTCAAACTGCGGTAATTTGCGGGCGAGAATGAGTAACCGAAAACATCAACTGCGACAAAATGAGGACTGGACAGGGTTGAGATAAGATCGTGGTCCCGGGCGACCCGCGTGGTCGGGAGCCGGGCGAGCTGGTTCAATTTCCATATCTGGTCTATGCAAGCCATCTTGTGCCAGTGCAATATCATCTCGTTACAAACTTACCACGCAGATCTACTAGTGTGGTTTGGCAGATCACTCATCTTCTTGGCCTCCGTTCTTGTCTTGCCCGAGGCGGCTGTTCAAAGTGACTTCATGGCCCGGGTATAGCCATCGGCGTTATTTGTTGTATCTGACGAGTCGTGCAACCGTTTAGTTTACTCAGCGTTCAGGCAAGAGTCAAGTCCGACAGAGCAGCTGTCTTTCCCAACATTCAAAAGGAGAGTGGCTCCGTTATGATGGGTCATAACACCTCAGTCCCCTCTTCTCTTTCTCTCTCCCTTGCATAGACCTTCTGTATTTAATTATGGTTTATATCTCTTCAACCTCCTACGGTAGAGTTGGCGACTTCGCTTCAAAGCGCCGACAGCCTGACCTGTCCCGTCACTTGTCGACGGAAGCCAGAGCCAGACTTCCAAATCCTATCAAGTCTATTTGGAAAGTCGCCCAAGTCAAGCCAGGAACGATCAACATGGCCAATGGTATGGCGTCCGAAATTGATGCAGGAATCCTTACTTATGTTCATATCGCACTCCAGGTGATCCGCACCATACATTATACCCGGTCTCCGAGGTCAACTTTGTCGTCCCTTCCATCCGCGAGCAGGATCCCGTCCAAAACTGGAGAACAGGCACCGGGGAGAAACAGATCGTCTCTGCCCGCAAGGACGAGCCTTGTGCGTTGAGCCTCCGGACTGCTCTGGCCTATGGTGCCGGCGCGGGATTGAAGCACGTGCGGGCGGCCTTATCCGACCTTAATGATCGTGTCCATGCACCGCCAAACCATATGGTCTCCCTTAGTCTCGGAAATGCCGATGCTATTACCAAGTGCTTCCGGCTATTGGGCGATCCCGGTGACTCCTTCCTCTGCGAGGAATTCACCTTCTCCGCCATGACCAATGCAGCGCTCCCTCTCGGCATCGAGTGGGTATCGATTCGTATGGACAAGGATGGTCTCATACCATCGGATATGGAGCGAATCCTAGCCAATTGGGATGAAACATCCCAGGGGAAGCGACCCCACGTCCTATACACTATCCCGTGCGTCATTTTGGGTTATCACATATCTGTTGCTCGACTCACAACTGTGTCCTCAGCTGTTCTCAAAACCCGACTGGAACTACTCTATCCCTCGAGAGGCGGCGACAGATTTATCAGATTGCACGGGACTGGGATGTCATCATTCTTGAGGATGACCCATACTATTTCCTGCAATATGATCTTGACATCCAGCAAACAACCGTTGAGCGGTTTGGCTTCACTCGAGCCATGGCAGAGGTCCTCCCTCGTTCTTTCCTTTCCATGGACTTCGATGGACGCGTGATACGCCTAGACAGGTTAGTGACATCATATAAAATGACACGGTCGCACGAGCCTTACCTATGCCACACACAGCTTTAGCAAAATACTTGCTCCAGGGATGCGGCTGGGTTGGATTACGAGCAGCGAGTTCTTTGCGGAGAAGATAGACTTGCTTACAGACTCTTCCTCACAACATCCGCACGGCTTTGGCCAGGCTTTTGTTGCGGAGCTTCTTGGAAGTGAAGGCTGGGGCACGGACGGATTCATGAAATGGGTGTCATCACTTTGCCGCGAGTATGAACGTAGACGGAACCTCTTCATGAGGGTATTCGAACGCGAAGTAGCTGGCTCTGGTCTCGTGTCGGCGGAAGTTCCGCAATCTGGCATGTTTGTTTGGATCAAGATTAACCTGGATCGCCACCCCCACTACAGAGTACTGGAAGATGATGATAAGGCTCTTGGAGAACCTGTGTCGAACACGGCGGAGTTGATGGACCAACTATTTCGCAAACTTCTCGACTGTGGATTGGTCATGATGCCCGCATCGACTTTTGCGGTCGTTGACCGGTCAGGGTGTATGCCCTCTGAAACCCATATTGCTGACGTACGTCCATTTCCTCCTCATCCTAGCAGTTGGACCTGAGCCTGACGACATACGCGACAGCGCGTCAATTACTTCCGCGCAACCTTCGTCGGGACAGATGAAACAATCGAGAGCGGGCTGACCATCCTCGGACGTGCTCTCGAGGAGTTCTTTTGTGTCTATTAGTTTCGTTCACTTACGGGATTGTGATACATATTTACTTTTATTTTTGGATCGATGATCGTGCCTATGCTTTATCTTAACCACGCACGTGATCCGCTGCCTTTGAATCCTAGTTTGCGTTCAAGGTCTTCGACAAGCACTCAATAATATAAGGCCGACTGCGCGGCAAATTGTGCCCGCTACGTACTACATGAAGGATATATTACGTGATGATAGAGGATTCATGTATGTTCGCTTGCTAGCATGGGCCACTTTTTTCTTTTTCTGTTTCACGAACACGAAATCGATAATCGATGTTATATTGGACCACATGATGAAGGAAGAACGAGTTCGAATATGTGCATAATGAAACATATGATGAGACAATCGAGAATGGGGAGCAGAAAATGCAAACCAATTCTTGTTATGTTTATACGTTTTCGACAGTGACTGACCGAGGAGCAGACGGAAACGGGGAACGGGAAATCAGAGCGAAAATGAAACGACAATGATGGATTACGCTCGTCGTCGTTTACCGATCACGATGCTGTGCATTGCATCGGACGCCACGTGGTCGGAGGAGCTCGCGATGGCATTGCTTGGGACACGAGGTTGATATCGTCACTCTGCATTCAAGGGCGAGCGATCGAGGATACGGAAGGAATGGCCCACAAGTTGATATACATGAAGAAGCAGATGTAAGATGAACGCGTTAGATACATCAGAAGAAGAGACATACTCGTCGAGTCGAACCCCGAACAAATGTATGAAGGGTCGCACGTATCATCACAAAAGATCCAGGACGGGAAGTATTGTACCAAACGGACTCGGAGGGATGGACGAGAGCGTCTTCTTCATCACGCAGGTCCAGTTGTCAGAGATGACTGTGTTCATGTCTGAACAACACACCACCATAATCGGACAAGACATGGCGATCGTATGTGGTGTTCAAAGTCACTACATAGTAAGATAAGTATGAATATAAGCGGAGAAAACATGAGGAGGTGAATGGAGAAGCAAACCATTAGCGCCTTCGTCGCCCGGATCACCCTCGTAATGGGTGGATCCTGATTGCTTTCCCTCAGCTTGATCTTCTTTTTTCGAGGAGGACCCGAACATAACCTCCGTCGAATACACCTATGCGATTACGTCGTCATTCATTATGTTATCTGAACTTGAATCAGCCCGTACCTTGGAGCATACTAACTTCCATCGTCGTACTGAGAAGAGCGAGCGAGGACGCGACCGAAGTCCCGCCCGGTTTATGAAACAAAACGATTCAGATGAGTAACGAAACCTCAAGTATGTAAATTGATGCAATAAGCACCAAGAACAAACCTGACCCCGTTCTAAGTCACACGACCCCCCTTCCGCCCCTCCAGACAGCTCCAGAAAAGAAGTTAGGTAGTCAGCGCTAGTCAGCACCGAGCAAATTTACATGTGAATGCAAACTCCTGCCAAATCGTTTGGTGTTCATTTTTTTCGCTCCCACCCCAAGGGGCCAAAATCCACCACTAACGTAGCGGTCGTCTATTCGTACGTCGAGCTTACACGTGCAAGCGATCTCGGTCACTCTCAGATTGTCAAGAAGGACGTCAAACGTCTACACGATAAGGTGCGCACCGCGTCTCCCCTCTCACACCGCGCCGTCTCACGCCTTCTCGGAAGCATACCATATGTCTCAGACGCTGGATCTTCCACCGATTGCGGGGCTTGACAAATCGAACAACCTTTGTTCCGCAAGAAGCTCGACTGACATATGCGGTTGCGGTATCGTCGATAGAGACGATGCGGATGTATATGCAGACGTTGAATCTGTCAGAGCATGATCAGAGGATCGAGTGGCTCCTCGCCGAGTATCGGAACGAGGCGTAGAGATGGTGGCCAAAGGTGTGTTTTGATTTTCTGCTTGCGTCTGTTCCGCTCCCGACTCGGACAGAACTGACTTGCCTTTCATAATTGTAATTCTTCTAGGCATGAGCATCTGGTATGAATCGTGAGCCAATACGATATGCCGCGATTCGTTTCGAGTGCGAACGCGTGGGACAACCGACATGTACAGTTCGTGCGCGATGATTGATCTGTACATTCTCCGGGCGGTGGAAGATCCATCGACGCGTGTGTACACACACGAGGCATTTTCGAGCTGCTGGGCAAGATAATGGGAAAGGCAGCCTGGCGAGTGTGCTGACTCGAAGGATAAGTACATGTAGATTTCATCACCATAGCAGTAACGTTTCAACAACGTTACTGTAACACTTTAGCTACGATACCTATGATGATCGCAGTGTCACAATCACGTTGAGGCCATCATTCTCGCGAGACTAGTCCCTCTTGAATCCTAGGACCACGGATGTTGGTTGGCGTCAACAGTTACTGGTACTCCGCCATCAACCTTTTCCGTTGCTAATCCAATGCACCTCGAAAATCATGGACACACATCCAAATAGTTCCAGATCCAAAGCCTGATCAACCATTATTCATTTCTGCCATAATTTACACAACACAGGTTACCATGCTTCTCCATCGCCGTACACGACATGTAACACAGCCCCCATTCCCTCTGTGCCTATGGGACAATGACCGAACGGACGTGCGAGGACCGCATCAGTATTTCTTTCAGTGCCCCAACCACTGCTTCCATGTTCTTCATGTCGACAGGATTGACAGTTTGTGGTCCTTGGAATGTACCACTGTCGATCTTTGCAGCGAGCATGTCCAGAAATTCCTTGACTTCAGCCTGACCGAGGATGGATGACGACATGCCCTTCAACGTCAACGCCTTTACGTAGAAGGCGCGCATATCGATCGGGAACATGCCGTCTTTCGCGTGCACAGCCATCACAACAACACGGCCAGAGCCGTTCGGCGTCATGGTAAAGACAGCATCATTGAAAGGTTTATCATAACCTGCACAGTCGAGCAGGACATCTATCTTGTTTTGCAGGCCTTCTTTTGCGATCGCGTCGCGGATAGCCGTCCCTGATGCGAGTTCGATCGGAGTCACGTACGGTGGTGGAGTCGCGTTCGAGAGCGAGGTATACGTGCCAAATATGCGAGCGCCTCGGTCGTTGCAGAGTTGCGCTGCCGCGGAGCCAATGCCACCGCGAGCGCCTGTAGGCACGCGAACACGCAGGTAATGAATAACCCTTGGCATGCAGAAGAAGAGGACCCGGCGCACCAATGATTATGACGTTATCCCCCTTTTTGACGTTGGCAAGCGTTTGGACCGTGATCCATGCGCACAGCCACGGGAGGGTCATGCTCGCGGCCTGGACATGATCTAGTGTCTCTGGCTTGCGACTCAGTGCAGCCAATGGGACCTTGACAAACCTGGGCCGAAAAAATTCGTGTCAGGAAAGCCTCGCATTGAAGGAGGGGGCAGGCTTGGGGTCTCACTCAGCAAAAGTTCCGTCGGACGTGAACCCTCGGTTACCACCAGTCCCCCATACTTGGGAGCCGAGCCACGCATTTGCGGATGCGCCTGATTCATCCAACGCTTCCACAACCTCTCCGGAAAAGTCTCGACCAGGGATGCGTGGTACGGTGACAAACCGTAAGATACCCTTGATAGCTGCTGCATCGGACTTGATTATACAAAAGCGGTGGCATATAATGGAATTATATGTAAGTTGAACAAGGAAAGTCAGCGTTCGTCCTCTCAGAAACAGAATGCGGGGATTCGGTGGCAAAAAAAACTTACCCCGTTGATTCCCGCAGCTTTGACACGGACGAGCGCCTCTCCTGGACTGAGGGTGGGCTTTTCGAGGGTGGTGATGGTGAGATCGTTGAACGAGCCGGTCTTTTCGAATCTGAGCGCTTGCATCCTCAAATGACGGTGACTCAGGTGGGAGTGATGTCTACGGAGAAGTCGATGCTTAGGATCAACAGCGAAGAGGTAGGAAGGGGGTAACTCACGGGGCAAACTTGTTGATAAGGACGCTTCCCGACGGATTTGACAACCTGACCAATCCAGGCCATGACGGAACTAAATATCCATTTGTGAGTCGTCGGAAAGCTATCGTAGTATGATGAAACATCAAGTTTGCGGTGTTGGGTTCCGAGTTCGTCCCGAGCACAGATCCACTGTTTGCATTAAAATGTGACCAGGTGAAAGGTAGTTCTGCTTCCGTCCCCGAATGGCGCCCCTCGAAACCTGGTCGCCATCACCGCTTCAGCGCCGTGCGGTGCGTGTTATCACGATGGCGCTGCCGGGATTTTGAATTGACCTACTAGGTACGTCTCGTTATTTCCCTTCGTCGAGGTCGGAATGGAGAGTGTATGTCAAAACCTGTGCTACCAATGTGCTCGGCTGATTGCCATAAGTCGGCAAGGCGGTGGGTTGGGTGGATTCCGTCAGCCGCCAGTGCACGTATCGACCACACGTCGTCCCCATCACAACTTATTGCGATTGCGCTAATGCTAATGAGGATATATATCTCCCTCTCAAGACGTCTCCGCGCGAACTGTCAAACTAACATAGGTCCATAGTCTGAGATTACCTATGCTTTGCCAGTGCGGCTACTTGTTTAGTAGCCTATTCGGTAAGCGATCAAGCGATTATGATGTAGAACGGCATCCGACACAAGTTTCCACAACTCAAACGCTCATACTGACTCACGATCAGAGTGATCCGGACTCAGAGAAAGGCCCCAATGGAACGAATGAGTAATCGGTGATTCGGAATTACTGAGAACCCTCGATTCGTTGCCGCCCTTCATTCGTGGATGTGAGGGACATTGCTTTAAGACTAGCGTAGATAAGTATTGCCTTTCTGAGAGATCTCCGTACCAAGGCTTGCACAGTCATGTATAGGGAATGAAGTGGATCATCGACGCCGACTCACAAGACGGTATCGTGGTCGGTGAAATACTTTTTGTCCGACATATACGTTATCAAAAATACAGCATCGACTAGTGTCGAAGGCGTGACTCACTACTATAACCTGGGCTGTTTGATCCGGCATCACCTAAAACATGAAGGGGAATCAAAATGATCAAGGTCACTGTGTAGCGTCTGCCAGATGACCGGCAGGAGTTGTACTCGGAGACTGAGAATAACTGGGCTTACTTGGGCGCCGGCGGCGATAAATGATCATCTTTTCCAGGAGCCACAAAAGGACCGCACCGCTCCAATTCAGTGAACCACCTCCAGGCGCGTGGTTGGAAAAGTACCGCATGCAATGCGTAAGGATAGCAATCTAGGACATCATCATACATATTATCATACATCAATTGCACTCAGGGTGAGTCTCAGCTGTCAGCGCCCGAAGTAATTGTCGGACCATCAACTCACAATTTGGGTAAAATATCCCCAGAAGGACACAAGTCCTAGGTACGACCTAGCCCCGCGTAGTTGCAGACAAGATGTTTATGTAGAGGCTCTCTGCTGAAGTTGATAACTCGGCCAGAGTTTCCGTGGTCATTTGGGTACCTGGAACCACAGTCGAGATGTAGTGTCAAGGTCTACGTAGGCCAGTTGTGATTCAGCGCTGCAGAAAGCGAACCCGTGTAAAAATGATCACCGCACCGGCTTGGCTGGCTTGAGTTCTGCGCACTCATCACCGAGCTTGCGAAGCTAACGGATGAACGTTAACAGTAAGCAACCCAGTGGGCACTGTATATGATATGTATCGAGACTAGGTCAGACACTCATTTCAATTACCATTCGTTTGGAGTTTACGGTCGGCAGAAACGATGCGCAGAGCATTGTCAACCACGCGTGCTGGGGAAGCACAAGATCCTAGGAGCCCAAGTTCAAAGGCACCGAAATTTTTGATAGGTTGTAGCTCAACTACAACTACGGTTGAACATTCACAATAATGAGTATGGTACCAAAGTCCATTTAGTACCGTTATACCGCTATAGTAGTAGCGTACCCGGGCAGTATTTCCCCGGCAGCGCTGCGTCCTGTTTGGCAATTGAAACGTTGGCGTTGCAACTTGCCACAGAGTCCGAGATCGTCACTGAGCGTATCGCTCCAATATAGTGTGATTCTACTACATCCGCGATGGAAGTTCAGAGCTCCAGGCCGACTTGGATGCATTCGATGTACTTATCGTACTAATTGGCAACGGAAGATCAGTGTGGAACTGACTCCGAATCGGGTTAGTCTCCATGGAGGTGAGCGGCGTCACGGTGGCGCGGGAATTTCTGCAAAGTCAACAATAGCCTACTAGTGCCGGACGACTCAAAAGCAGTACTTTTACGAAATGGAGGCACTGAATACCGCGGATGGCGGTGATTAGGCGACCGCGTGTCCGACCGATGATGACTGGCAGTCATGGCTGGGCGAGGCTGAGAGGCTCATCGCTGGAGAAAGACGACCATCAATGCTCCCGCCGCCGGAGTTCCCCCGCCGGAAGATCTCGCGTCTTACCGCTAGCAGAAGGTAGTACACTTCGTGTTCATTCATCAGATTCAACTTGAAGTTCATACCTCAGATTGTTTCTGAAGCCGCCCGGAGGATGTCAAGCATCTGCGTGAGCTGGTTCACCGGTTCACCCAGACCGCCGACTGATTATCCTTATTATTACTATTAGGTACAGCCTGTTAGGCCTGCCTACTTGGTTCAATGTCGTGATTAGGCTCGTCTAAACCCGCTTGGAACGTGTTATCATATCGACCGTTGTTGAGCAGTGCCTTGGTATGTTAGGTACGGAGGCTGCATGGTGCATTGCCCACGTTGCTATTTGTCAACCTAATCTTCGATTGGCGTCAGATGGAGAGTAAGCAATCTTACTGGTCCAGTTATCCTGCCAATTGGGCCTTAGCTCGTCCCGCTCTTTGAATCAAATTACTAGTCACCACACAGCCAAATATGACATTCAACGGTTCAGCATCGCAACGGTAATCTGCCTCCCGTGACATATAAAAAGAGGTCTGTTCAAGCAGAGTCGATACAAAACCACCAAATCACTCTTCTAGACGTCGCCACTCGATCACCCATCCTACCCATCCCTCTATATTTACTAATGGCTCCCGTTGCTATTTCTTCCTCCATCGCCCCAGTAGATGCCATCCGTGATCTGAAGACTTCTTTCACCAGTGCCAACGTCTCAGAGTCTCTTATAGACGTCCTCTCTCTGGCAGTCTCTCAATATCCTAACCAAGAGCTCAGCTTCATTACCTCCTCGGCCCATGACTCCTCCATCCAAACCAAGACCTTCAGCCAGTTCAGCCAATACGTTCACTCCCTGGCGAAGGCTATCCGTGCCTGGGGAAAGGCCTCCGGTTCGGTTATCGTTGTCTACCTCACTGAACATGAAGACAACATGGCTGCTGTTTGGGCCTGCCTTCTCGCCGGTTACGTACCTTGCTTGCAGCCAGCCCTGAGCGCTCAGCAATCGCACAAGGAGGGTCACATCGCTCACATCAAGAATCTTTTCTCTTCGCCAACTTGGTTGACGAACGAGAGCGGCGCTGACCAGGTGGAGTCAATCACTGGTCTCGACATCCGCTTGTTCTCGGAGCTGAAAGCCACTGCCGAGACTCTTGGGACGGACTTTGTGGTCCACCAACCCAAGCCCGACGACGATGCCATCCTTTTCTTGACCTCTGGGTCCACCGGGTTCTCCAAGGCTGTCGTGCACACCCATCGCACTATCATTGCGGCATCCATTGCCAAGAATGATAAATATTGCCTTACTCCAGAATCCAGAATCATGAACTGTGAGTTATATATATAAGTACGGGATAATTTGTTGAAACAAATCCAGGGGTCGGATTTGACCACATCGCCGGAGCACTTGAAATGCATATGACACCACTTTTGTTCGGCGCTTCGCAGTTGCATGTCCACGCGTCTGTCATCCTCTCTGATCCCTTGAGGTATCTTCGCTTGATCGAGGAGCAGGTTCGTGATCTCCATTTCATCAGGCCCGGCACGTCGTCTAATCCACACTTAGTCGATCGAGCTCGTGTTTGCGCCTAACTTCTTGCTGGCCAAGCTTCAGCGCGACCTCGGGCACCGCGAGGACCTATTCGGCACGTTCGACCTCTCTTGCCTCAAGCGCATCAACAGCGGTGGAGAAGCAATCGTCAGCAACACTGCCGTCGCTTTCTGCAGGACGCTCAAGAACCTCGCGAAGAATGGTGATGCCCCATTCGTCATGGCTCCCGGCTTCGGAATGACAGAGACCGCGTAAGTTTCTGGTTTACATTATGGTGTCCCCAACTCAATGTATTTTTAGCGCTGGATTCATCTACGATAAGGTTGACTTGTTGGAAACTCCTCCCCCATACGAGTTTTTGGAGCTCGGTGCGCCCCTCCCTGGGGGTGAGATGCGCATTGCGAGTCCTGAAGACGGTGTTACTCCCTGCCCCGACGGTCAGAGCGGAGAACTCCAAGTCCGTGGCCCCATGATCTTTGTGCGCTACTACAACAACCCCGAAGCAACGTCCTCCAGCTTCGTCGAGGGTGGTTGGTACCGCACCGGTGACGTTGGAATCATTGAACGTGGGAAGATAAGGCTGAGCGGGCGTATCAAGGACACCGTCATCGTCCATGGTATCTCTTACGGTATTCCTGAGTTGGAAACTCATCTCCAGAACGTTGAGGGTGTCACCCACTCATTCCTTGCCGCTGCACCCTACCGCCCGCCTGGACAGGATACCGAAGGTTTCGTCATCTTCTACTCCCCGACCTTCAGCCTCAACGACGAGGATGCTCCTGCCAAGCTCTCCGCTACTCAACGTTCTCTCCGCGATATCTCTATCAAGATGATCACGCTCCCACCACAGTTGATCATCCCTATCCCCGTTGAAAAAATGGAGAAGACCACTCTCGGAAAGCTTTCTAGGTCTAGTCTTCTCAAGCAGCTCAAGCAGGGTGCACTCGCCACGCACATCTCCCGGGCAGAGGAGCTGCTGAGTATTGCACGCGACGCCACCTACGTCGCTCCTTCCACTGAGACAGAGAAGACGTTGGCTGGCATCTACTCCAACATCTTCGACCTGAACGCGAACGACATGTCTGCCAGCCAAAACTTCTTCGAACTCGGTGGTACCTCCCTTGACGTCATCAGGCTCAAGAGCGATGGAGAGGCTGCGTTCCAGTTGCCCGAGATCCCTACCGTCCAGATATTAAAACACCCCGTACTCTCTGACTTGGCGAAATACGTCGACTCCTTAGTTTCCAAGGATGCAGTCACTGAGGAGTACGATCCCATCGTGCCTCTCAACCTCACCGGTGACAAGACCCCAATCTTCATGGTCCACCCCGGCGTTGGAGAAGTTCTCATCTTCGTTAACCTCGCCAAATACTTCCACAACGAGCGTCCCTTCTACGCGTTCCGCGCGCGGGGCTTTGAACCCGGGCACCCAAACTTCAACAACATGGACGAGATGGTGTCTTCGTACGCAGCGGCCGTCAGGAGGACGCAGCCCCACGGTCCTTACGCCATCGCTGGTTACTCATACGGTGGTGTCGTCGCATTCGAGGTGGCCAAGCGCCTCGAAGCCATGGGCGAGCAAGTCAAGTTCACCGGTCTCCTCAACATCCCCCCTCATATCAATGACCGTATGCAAGAGATCAACTGGACGGGCGGTATGCTCAACCTCGCAAACTTCCTCGGTCTCATATCCAAGCAAGACGCCCACGACCTCGAGCCCTCGTTGTTGCCGTTCACGCGGAAAGAGCAGCTGGAACACCTGTGGAAGCTGTCGCCGCCAGAGCGCATCGTCGAACTCCAGCTTACCCCAGCGAAGCTCGAGCACTGGGTCGACATCGCCGCTTCATTGATTGAATGCGGCAGGGACTATGAGCCTGGAGGTTCAGTTGGTGAGTCGTAACTCTCCTCCGCTATTCTCCGGGGTGTTTTCTGACACGAACATGAATTTTCTTTCACTCAGAGTCGCTCGATGTCTTTTACGCCATCCCGCTCCGTGGTACCAAAGAAGATTGGTTGAACAAGCAGCTCAGGCCTTGGGGAGATTTCTGCCGCAGCGAGCCCCTCTTCACGGACGTCCCCGGAGAGCACTACACGCTCATGGACATCGACCACGTCGCCGGCTTCCAAAAGTTCTTCCGCACCCAGCTCGAGGCCCGCGGTCTCTAAAAACGCATTTTCAAGTGGTGTTGTCGCAAATGATGGGCTATCGATGTTTATGGTCGACACATTAATATCATCAAGCTTCGTTTCTTCTCCTTGTAACCTGGAGTCCTAATGTATATATGCTATTTGATAGATAGATTGAGTTCCTCTTACTATTTTTTTTCTCTTCGATGTCGATATTAGCAGGCATACGGCGTACAAAGCACACGTATTTAGCGTCCTATTCTATAAACTGTTTCCGTCATCATCATGATTCATGATCCGAATTTGTGAACATCCTCTGAATCTGTGGGAATGTTTTCTTCCCTTCACGCCATTCATTTATCAATCGGTCAACCCCTGTTCCCGGGTTCACCAGGAAATGGTAAATGAATTATTCCATATAACTTGCACTATTGATCCATCGTGACGCAACGTACGCACCAAACCTTTGGCCTCAGGACACCAAAGCTTCAGCCACCGCCATCGGAGCGCAAAACCATCTGCACCATCACCTATCAGAACGGGATAAGCAGAATTAAGCCTCAAGGTTCCTTCCAAAGGCGATGGTGATGGTGTTGGTGGCACCCAAGCCGCGCTTCGCTGTTGCTCTAACTGGTATTGATTGGTCCATACCAGGTTGACCAAGGAAGTACTAGTCCGTAGCATGAACTGCCAATCGCTTTCTTATCTTCCCCTTTGATCCTGATCGAATTCTGATGTGGCTGCGTTTGTTTTCTGATATAGTAGATAAAAAGGCACAACGCTTAGTACAAGTTTGCATCGGCCAGTGCGAGCGGCGACCCCCCTGTCGAGATGCGAAGACCCCTTCGGCGCCGCCCGTGGCAGTTGGTATCCATGAAATTCCGCGTCAAAGCGACCACTTACTACTCTGTGCTTACTGAAGCGAAACGATGGGCACTGTCAATTATCGCGTCTGCCAGTCATGATTCCCAATTTCCCATTCGCTGGCGTCCTGATTGCGATCAAGATCGCGAGAAAACGGTTCTACTCTCGGACCCCCCCGACGGACCGTGACGCCCAAACCCCGACTCTGACCGAGGTTCGATGGGGTACGGATTTGATCATCTCGAGCGCAACGGACATCATTTACCCCTGATCCCGCCGCCCTCGGGCAATGAGTACTCGAGGATGACACCAGGCTCTGAGTCCGGGATTCGGACCGTGACCATGCCCCGATACGACGCGTGTGCAACGTCCATTGGGTGGCGGAGCCTTTCGCACGAAGGGACTGGATGGAGTCCCCTCGCTCGAACGGCGATTCCATCTATCGGACGAACGACTTCAATCAGTCACCGCTCAGTACATAACCACTTCTGGATCAGCATGCTCGCAGCTCGATGCGACGAAATCGAATCGATTAATGCCGTTCCAGATCAAATCCTCATTACCGGGTACTCCAAGCTCGACTCAAACGCGATGTAGGCCGGATACAAGCGACCAAGTCGTTCGGTGATTTGATCAGCTCAATGCCTCCCAACACACACATCCACACCCTGCATATGTATCCTGGTCTCGTTACATGGACCACAAATCTCGTCAAGTTAGTCTTTTCCATACCAAGTAACTTCTACTCATTACACACACCACTATCGTAAAAAAATCGTCACTGTCGACAAAGTGAGACGAAAAATCAGCATAGCGTCGTTCAGATCCAAGCTCTGGTACCAAAAATGACTACTCGACAGGAGAATTGCATCCAAACGAAGTCCCGGACGTTCCCGTCTTGAAATCTGTAATGATCGACTGGATGGAAGCGTACGACGCCAACCCAGCTGTCGCCAGACAGGCAATCGTGATGATCAAGTTCCAGGTGTTGAACAAAAAGCGTCTCTTGTCTAAATCGAAAAAAAAAGAACAAGCGACGAACGATAAGCAAACCACAATCCAGCAACGGGGAATAAAAGGAAATGGACGTACATCCGCGTACCCATCGCGAGATGCTCCACCAGCTGTCGATTCGGGACGCGCGAGGATTGTTAATATCGTACGGGCTATCGTTTGACATCGCATCGATCTGCATGACATAACCGAGAATCATGAGAGGCGGGAATGTGTATGTGAATTCTACAGAAAAACATCCAGCAGGTCAGCACCAATTCGGAGGACACTGAAACGAAGAAAAAAACGCACGGAAAATGCAGACGGCAGCGACAAGCGACGAAATGTTACTGAACTGGGGAACGGCAGAACCGATGACGAAGGCGAGCGCCCAGTAAACGATGACCAACACGCCAAAGAGATACTTTCCGGATTTGTCCGTCAATTTCGGAGCACGGAATATATCGATCAGAATATTTTGGTAGATGACCTTGACACCGATGTTGCCGTACAACGCAGCGGCTATGAGACCCGCGACCAACGAAATGGCATTTGTAGCCGTCTGTAAGCTGTAAAGAGAAATGCCCTGGTTTGCAGGCTGATTGGAAAACGTGAGTGAGTCATCACTCCAGTCGTAACACTGAGACAAAATACCCACGTTGATGACGAATTGGCCTTGGTATGAATAGACGAACAGTCCAAAGAACATGTATACGATGCTGATGAAGACCTGGGAGCAGGCCATGGCCTTCCAGAAGTCCATCGGTCGGCGCATCTCGGCCATGAATTCGACGAAGATCATTCTAGAACGTGTACTCGATCAGTCTAAACTCTACATACCCTGTGAAGATGGACTTACGCGCCACCATACGAGAACACGATCTGCATGATACCATCGAGTTGGGTCTCGAAAGGCAGCTTGTTAATCGCCAAAGTCTGAACTGGCCCTTGCGGAATACCATAGGCAGTGAGAGCAGCCGCAAAGTTGGGGACGGTGTGTGCGACGGCACCCATCGTTATAATCAACGTAATGATATTAAGCCAGATGGAAAAGTTCGCAATCCAACCGAACTTTTGCAATGTTCTTATCTGACCCAGAATCATGCCTAAATAAGATACGAAGAATTGTGAGCATGTGTTCTCATTGGTAATAGCATAACTTACCAGCCAGCATCCACACGACGTTACAAACACTAAAGCATAGCTGGTTTCGCAGACAAGATGTCAGTTTTTCACAACCATATTGACAGAAGGTGCAAACACATACCCTGAACTTTGCCATCTGGGAAAGACCCTGGCCATTACCAAGAATAATAAGACCAACATTGAAGATGAGCTGCAAACTTTGCAAAACATTGCACACTTTAAGGCTGTCAAGGTGACGTCGCTCGTAAAGGGAACGGGGACTTACCAACGCGGAACCAACTTCCGAAGATACGATAGCCAAGATCACCAAAGGATTTGAGCGGGAACCTCTCCGAATCCAATTTCATGAACATGTGCCAGAGGCAAACGCCACTGTATGCTGCCATGACACCAAAAGCGACGAAACACGCAACACCGGGGCCGTATCCAACCTGAGCGAATGCAAAAGGCGCCGAATACGGTCCGAGAATGTCTAGATGGCTCATCAGTTGAACCGACAGTCCTGGAGCGATCATGCCTTACCAGTAGTGATGAGATAGAAGACTGCGCCCCAAGTAGCGGTTCTGAGTGAGCTGGAAGCCGCGCGATACTCGTGGTCAGAGACAGTAAGAATTCCAGCCTCGTCGAAGTCTCCGTGCTTTTTCTCGTCGCCAGAAACGACCGAGTCGTGGTCGCGACCATAATCAAGGCCAAACAATTCGCTCAGCCAGCCGGTAGGGGGACGTTTACCCTCCCTGCGTGCTTCGGCCGCCTCTTTCTCTCGCTGTTCCCGTGCGTAAAAGAGGTATGTCTCGAAGTTGGGTGCCCGTCCGTCCACGAGAACATAGTGTTCAGGAGCACTGACGTCGTTGTCTGGTTCTATGTGCACGCGAGGATCGTGAGCGGTGGCCATTGCGATAACACGGGAGGGAAGACACTGTGGGATGGGTCACTTTTTAATGGACCAGGGTGGCGGTGGGGCCCGTGTGCCAGGTGGGCCTTGCGACCCGTTTATGAAAAAAGGATGGAAAGATGGTTATTCGCGTACATGTGGAAGAACCATTTGGTAAAGCCGTGCGACCTTTTTGGTGATCGGGCCTCAAAATTGAATCGCGCCACGGCCAGATAATCTTCTTACTTTATGATCAGCCGATCGTTGATTGGCCTGAGGAGACACAACCAACATAGACTCGTGGTTCAGGTACAATCCTTGGGCATATCACAAGCCAATCTTGCACCCAACGTCGCCAGTTCACCGTCGTTGCCGGCCTCCTCGGTACAGGGAGTGCCGGAACGGTAGTGACATTGACTCACTAGTATCCATACGATTTCACGTCCCATGGGAGTCGTTGCCAGTTGGCGGTGGGTGCTGGTTATACTTAGAAGTAGCGGGGTGTTCCTGTCCCTGGAGGCATAAATATTCATCACCGCGGTGGAAGTACTGAGAATAAAAAGCTCTGGGGACCATCACATGAGCAGAAAAATTGCTACTCATCAAGGTGTCATTAATTGACATGACAATTCAAGTTGTATCTGCAGCGTAGGCATGCATTGCCATCGGTAGAATAGTTTTGAACGCCTACTCGCACGAGCGGCGACTGGGTGACCGATGCTGATTTATAACACTAGACGAAACGACTTTAATCTCCGCAGGCAGGTCCTTGGGTATGCGACGTTCACGTCGGAGGACAAGTTCGAGTTCCTCCCACGGCTTTGCTTCAAATCCAACATGCGGTCGATCACAGACTCGGATACTCCGCCGGTGTTGCCAGCCCACCGTGTTCTCTTCATCCCAGAACTCCTCGATATCATATTCAATTTTCTGGACAGAGATGCCAACGTCGCGAATGCATGCGTCTGTAAAGAGTGGTCCGAGAGAGCCCTCGACGTCATCTGGAAAGAGGTCAACGACCTTCTCCGCCTCTTCCGTCTACTAAAACCGATATGCCCCCACGAAGAAAGGCTTGAATACGTGAGTAGTCCCCCTTCCTTATCCTTGGTCCGCCACTCACATAGTCTTTTCAGTGCTTTCAGACACTACCAGAAGCCAGCGACTGGTCGAGGTTCGAAAAGTATGCCTCACGCGTCCGCTTCCTCAGGTTTCGACCGTCCGTGTACGATCTCGAAATATGCCCCTTGCTGGATGACGTGGCCAGGACGCGGACTTCTCTGGAGATCTTGCCCAATATGCATACCTTGGAATGGATATATACCAGCCCCGCTCACATGGAACGCTGCAAATTGTTCCTCCATCGACGACTCAGACACCTCTCCGTTACCGCGCCTTCACAACTACATCCCAGACCGGATTTCTATACTGATCTGTGTGCACGTGCACCCCACCTACGGACGCTCGTGCTTTTCGTTGAATCCCCCGGCAACCCGATCGATGCCGAGCTCCGTGTTCTCTTACGAAATTTACCGGAGCTCAAGAAGATCGTCCTACCGGAATTTCACTATACCTCCGCAGTCATAGAGGAACTTTCCCGAGCCAAGAACATTAGTTCTGTGGACTTCAGCCAGGACCTCAAGCTCGGGTGTGGTAACCCAATCAACGTGGCATCCTTTGCTCCTATCCTTCAGGAAGACGCCTTTCCATGCTTACGCGAGCTCAGCTTGTCCGTCAGAATCGACGATCTCGACCGCTTCTTCCGCTCAAGTTTCGCACCCATCCATATCACCGCGTTGTATGTCAATTCATACACAGATCACACGCCAACGGAGATCCACGCCTTCCTCACCACTCTGTCCCAGAATTGTCAGCTTCTAACAACCCTGAATGTTCAACTGTATCACAAAGCCCTCCCTTCCCATCTCCCCGTGGAGCAGCAACTATCTTACAATACCATCAAACCTGCCCTCACCTTTCCGAACTTGGCTTCCTTTGAGCTGGTACACAAATATCCTCTCAGGATCACGCTAGAAGAGATCGAAGACCTGGCAAGCAAATGGCCCAACCTAGAAACCCTCATGTTGAATCCAGAACCACTCTTCATCGACGAAGGCGTGTCCACGCTCGATCTCTGCGCACTCCTACCGTTCGCGACGCACTGCCCCCGTTTGCGCATCCTCGGTTTGTACATCAACGCTAGTGAAGCCGAAATACCCTCGTCCCACACCCCACTCGAACCCTTTAGTTCTCTCAAGACATTCTCGATCGGCACCTCCCAGGCGCGCGACACAAGTGCAGTGGCGATGTTCTTGAGTCGAATCTTCCCCGCGCGCTGCGCGCTCGAGATGGGGATCACGTGGACCGAGTTTGGTTCCGCGGAGGATCGGCAGCTGCCGTCGGAGCTCCAGCTTCCACTTCAGAGGCGATGTACAGCGTGGCAGGGCGTGGCGAAGCTGCTGCCCGCGTTGATTGAGCTCAGGCGGCAGGAGGGGGAACGGTCGCGTGCGCTGCAGGAGGAGGTCGAGGATCTGCGGGTGCGGAACCAGCTGTTGATGGACAAGGTAGATGTTACCCAGACAAAAGATTCGTGCGTCATTGCGTGATTCGTTCGAGTTTTCGGAAGACCTTGTATGTATGTTTATCATATTTCTTTGATCTGGCTCTATTTCTGTACTCATTATTGTGTAGATATATTTACCTTATGGGAGTGTCCCGACATACTTGATACCCATATGTTGCCTGGATTATTATTATCGTTATCGATTTGTTGCCACCATCTTGTAATGCTTCGGAGCCGCCACTATCTTGTTTTGTGGCCCGGGAGCCGTAGTATATGATACCTTCCACATGGCAGGCACATACCAATAAGTATATTCCTGGCGTGTGTCCTTAAATATGTACAGCACCTTGCACCCGGGTAGGATTACAATATCATCATGTACTATCCGGATCAGTGGGACGTCTCGCGACATGGCAAGTACTACTGTAATTCTCTTGCAGGAGTTATAGACCCAATGATACTTCCCTAAGTGAGGCTGTTCCCGACCATGCAAGGACACTCAAAGCAAAAGGAACTCACCCGGCAGTGCGTCCTTCAATCATGGTAATCGGAAACGCCATACAGAGAACCGCTCGAGTCGGTAAGTGAGCAAAGGCAGCTTGAGTGGAACAAAACACGACCACGTGATGTACTTGAACTCGACTCTGACGCGGACGGACCAGCGCCGGACTCTCTCTTCAGTTCCTGGCCCATCATCGGTCTAGACATGGAAAATCCGCGACAATTTTGTGACGAGTCGTCCAGAGAGGTTCTTGCCAACACTCAGAATTTCCTTGCGTACTGTGCTGTGATGCACCGGTTTTACAGTAGTAAGTTCTCGCATTCTAATTTGAAATTTCTTACTTTCTTGACGATCGAACCGTTCAGGTCGTCACAATCTAGACGATGGACGGATGAATGGAGAGGAATTGAGAGCTTGAGTTTAGTACTAATAATCACAACCTGTCGATCTCATTCCGGAGAGCGAAACAGGGCCTGGGCCATGGGAGTCCTCCTCTTCGAACTTATCTCTTTCCGTGTTTATATGCTGATCAGTGCGGGACTCCAAGCGAGTTTTCAAATGTTCCGTCACGGTCATTGACCTTTTCTCTCTCACTCTCGGTTTACTGTACGGGCCACTCGGATCTTCATCCAAACCACTATTCTCAAAGTTCCACCTCCGCACGTCGACATACAGGTTCCGTAATCAAAATCAGATGTCCCTTGCACTGGCTTGATCAAGGGCAGGGAACGTTCAGCCGTAAGTTGCCTTCTCTCGCTCTTTGTACTCGGTATCGGATGGGTTCACATGTCCGTGGAGCCAGCCACATCTGATAGCTCCAGTGAGGACTCACCGATTTGAGAATCGCGCATGTATCATTAGATTCTTATCTCTGTGTCCGTTCACCTCCCTAGAATTTACATCTATCGCTAAAATATGAATATGTGATGTTACACTAATCAAGTCTACAATGTTTACTTTTGCGTTCCTCATGGTCACGACATCGTCTACACATACAGAAACACTGTATTGTTGTACGATAACATGAATTAGACACTGTCCGATGTGAACAATTAAGCACCGATGCTGTATAACCAGCAAGTTTATCGAGTGTGAATGCCGCGCGGGTGTGATCCGGGCCGCGCCGTCGGTCTCCTTTTTTAACGTCCAAGAAGCGGAGATGACATGTAGGATCCGGTTGAGGTGGAAGTCGGGTATGGATATGGAGGACCGACTCGTCCGAGGCGGTCTCGCGCCAGGCAGAGTTCTAGGGGAAAGGGTGAGGGAAAGGTTTGTCGGACCACGCTTTCAATGAGCATGCGTTCTAAACCTGCAAGGTACGCGCGACCGCTCGGCAGGGTTGCTGATGCATGTAGAGAAGCCTGCCGTACAATTGTTGTATGTACGTCGTCGAAGGTGTCGGTCGAGCATTTCCATCAGTCGTGAATGATGATATTTCTCTGCTTTGTTGGGAGCCAGAGTGACTGTGCTTGTCCAGGTTCCAGACAAAACCAATATAGGTGGCGGCAGGGCTGAAGGACTGAACTTTTGAGGTTTCCCCAGGGAATGCCGAGGTGGTTCGAGATGCAATCTACATCATCGAGGTTGTAAGGGAAGAGTGGATCATGGATCAATCAGGGGGAGGTAAGAGCAAGACCTCATAAGGGATGCTTGCAGTCTTCATTGAAATCTGTCACGAGGCCACAAAGACATTCCTTGCCGGTCAACCAGATCCTTGCACCCAACCGCTTGATAGAGTCTGACCTGGCGATGTCTCGGTTCCACCTGGCATGTAAGTCATTGTAATGACGTAGTGCGATCTCCTTACTCTGAAGAAAAATGTGGTTGTCAACCTACTTGTCTAAGGGGCCGATGTCCTCCCACCAGAAGATCTCTGCGGCAGCGTTGGCTAGGTGTCCATAGCCACCAGCAAATGGAGTTGCCCGGAAAGCGAGGCATGTTGTGGATGAAAAACTGGTATTGGCGTGCACGAACAATGGTGACAGGTCATTGCAAGGGGTCCTGTAGGCTTCGACAACATCCCTTGTGGCAGCTTCTAAGCCCAGGGAAGATCAGCAATGGTGATAGTTACACCAGGAAATTGTCAACTGTGATTGCAGAGTTGACTGAAGGCGAGGGGAAATCTAGGGAGGGAGTTAGAGGGTATGAGAAATTCTGAATTTGTCTGGATTTTCCTGGCTTGCTTTGTGAATAGTAGAGATGGGGGAGAATTGGAAAGGTCCAATTAGTGGTACGGGGGATAGGGTAAAGGGACCCATGTTTGTCGAGTTCTTTTCATCTACTCACCACTGTAAACATCAACAGAAAATTTATTCTGGGGGGGTTTGTACACGTGTGATGAAGGGGAATTATATGAGAAACCGTGCTGTAGACCAAGCTGGACGTTATGGAAATGAGTGGTCATGTTTTGCCTCAGCGAACGAGCGAGACCATTCGTTTGCTTTATACAGTATCGTTTGATGGAACTTTCTGAGCTCTAGAAATGGGCGCCGTGAGACCTAGATCCGCAACCTGAGCAGATGTGAAGCGGGTGGTGGGATTCCACACAACCACCATTTCATTGCCATTTGTGGCAAATTTGCTTGCTGTCTTGTCGGCAGAGGAGGGCATAGCCTACCGGTTCCCAGTGGGGGAAATGGGCCGCTTAGGTGTGCCGAAGGACCTTAGGTGGGTCTGTGAGGACGAGGCATGGAAGGGAGCTGCAGAGTGCTTGGCGAGGAGCGAGTTGTACTTTTCCTGTAGGTAGGAAGTGGTGTGTCGACGAGGTGTCGAGTGGGTTGAGTGGCCGTTGGCCAGGTGCCAACGCAGGGCCCAGGTGGTCGAGAACAACACATATGGATAGGTGCAATTGGATGCCAGGCAGGGTGAGCAGGATAGGGGGAGAAGAAACAGGAATGATTAGCAGTGGCTTAAAAGGAGAAGAAGGGGCACTTACGAATCGAAGAGGTCGGTTTGTATTTAGATCTTGAGGTTGTCGTAGGTGTCCTGCAAGATATCCTCGTTGATGATCGATAGTAGGTCGAAAGCCTCAGGCAATGTTATGCAGTTGTGCCAGTAACGCCTCTGTTGGCCTTGGTAGATAAGGAGAGAGTGCTGCTGGTTCTCGTTGAGCGAGTAGCGCCACTTGTGATTTTTGATAGCAGACCAGAAGAGGACATGCATGTCCACGTGGGAGTGGTCCCAGCCGTACATGAATGGGACCATACGAATTGTGGCTTGATCGAATTGTTCCATGGAAAGTTCCTCGTCTGGCGTGACATTGGCATTGTCGCGGAGGGAGGCTGGGACTAAAGTAGGTAAACCCTCGGCCGAGAGGACGCAGGACGAGGTGTTATCATCTAGGGCATAGGATAGCGAGGTATCAGCTTCATCAAGGCCCTCATCAGTAAAGTACCATGACTCGCAGAACTCGCGTTGCTGGATCTTCCGGATCGCGACTTGGGACGGGAGGATGATGAGTCCGGAGGGGAAGGAAAACATCTCAGGGACATTGGGAATCGGAGCGAACTTGGTATTGTTCTTCTTTCGCTCCTCCCATAGGATTTGCGCCTGTTCCTCCGCCCGTTGTTCTTCGACTAGCCGCTCGCGCTCACTGGCCTCCGAGGCTTCCATGATGACTTGGACTTCTCTGCGTCTGTTCCACACTGCCTTTTCCCTGTTGTTCTTGAGAACCCATAGTTGAGAAAGAACATCTACGGCTTGGGGTTCTGTGAGGCCCGCGG